>APFE031159873.1:159950-176611 GCA_000404065.3 Pinus taeda
TCTATTCACTGAGTGTGACTCGGAGAGAGCCCTCTCCTGTTCTGGTAGGGCTAGCTACCAGACTGAGCGTGATTTGTGGTTACCCTGAATTTTTCCTTCTTTCAGCCTGAGGCGGATTTAGGTTCTAACAGTTAGCTTCTTTGTCTTTTCATTCAATGGTTGGTACAAATATTTCTAGTACAAATAATCTACATCTTCCATAGCTGCTAGTTTTGGCCGTTGAATTTTCGACCCTAAACCTACCATCTTCCACCATTGCTCCCACTTGAACCAGGAATCCTTCTCTCCTGCGAGTTTATCATCCAAATAGACCTTCAGCTCTAATACCAGTTGTTGGAAAATTATATATTACAGAGCAATGGAACACATAAAATATATTGCAGAAATATAAACACAGAAAACACATAAAACAAGAGAGACACAGATATACGTGGTTCACCCAACTTGGGCTACGTCCACGGAGAAACAACTAGTCCTTCCTTTTATATTATCCAGCACACTGAAGAGATACGACCTATAGCAGATCCATTGTAATTCCCTCTTCACTCTCACACAATCTCGTCTCTCTTTGTCACTCAAAATATAGATCTACATAGATGCAATACAATTCCCTCATATATAGCGAGGGGTTGCCTTCTAGGGAAAACACCCTAAATTAAACATAACGTCTATCATCAGATCTCCGCTTAATGAACAGCCCAGATTGACTACGAAATTACAACATTTTACAAGGCAATTTTACATCTATTTTTAGCTTTGGGGGCGCTGCCCCAGATTCCCCGTCAGGGGGGCTCCCCTTGCAGTGTACATTTTATGGGTGGCATTGCCGCCACATTATGAGCTGGGGTCCAATGTGGCAATACCTCTAAATAAAGAAGATAATCAGGCTCCACACCCACCAAGAGCAAGAAGAGTGGATGGAAAATAGTGATGAATGAATCCCCCAACAACCAAAACATATGCTCTCAAAAATGCCACATGGCCTCCCAAAAACCTCACATAACCACATTTTTGCTTAATTTCAAAGATGTTTATAGTAAAATACAAAATGGTCTATTCTCTCTAGTTACCCCCTCTCTCATGGAATCATAGCCCCTCCTAAACTCTTGTAATTTTCCATTTGCAATCGATAATGTATTTTATCAATTATATTTGAAACTATTACACTGTTAATCTCTCTAGCCTTTCATTATGTACAAAGATACATTATTAAACTAGAGATCAACCTGGGGTATTACAAGCCCTCTAACTCAAGCCTCCAATTTTATAGATTTTGTGGCCCAAATCACTTGCCCATCTCTCACATAAACATATTTTTTATAATTACATGTTATTCATCGCCTCCTATTTTACTCACATGCATAATGCACAAGTAATTCCTTATTTAAAAATATAAAATAATAATTTACTCTCTCTCAACTACCACATTTCTTATCTTCACTCCTAGATGTCCCCTTGATCTCTTTACTTTTCCTATTTGAGTGATGCACATGTAGACACTACTTTGGTTATTTACCCACTCTCTTTAATATATTCCTACCCACGTTTCATTTCCAACATTTATATTTGAATCTAAATTCCTTGTTCATCTTTCTTTTTCTTGATTTATGGGTGCACTTTAACTAATTTTTAGCTAATTACAATTAGTTATTGTTTAACTCATACACATTCTAGAATCCATCTATCTTTAAATGATTTTAAATGAACTATTTCATTTCTCTTAGTTATAAATGTACTTATCTACATGCTCAAAAAATAAATATATCATGCATCTTAAATTTTCTCATATTAAATAAAAATGCACATGGTATATCAAACATCTTTTTGTATGCTTAATCAAATATATTTCAATGTGTACTTGTGAATTGGGTTTAGCCCAAGTGATCGAGAGAAATGATTGATATCCTTCCCACCCAGGTTCAATTCCCACAAGTGACATGTTGAGCTCTTAATGAGTATATTAGTGTAATGGTTTCATGCCCTGTTGCTGATCAACTTTGTGCCCTAAAGGTTCTAACTCTTACCCTGGGTTCCATCCTTGAAATGAAATAACTTATTTAAGGGTTTTCCAAAGGTTAGGGAAAATTTTAGGAGCTAATATTCACAAGTGGGCTATTTTTTCATTCTTTTTCCCTTAAAAGAAAGATTCGCTAATTTCCATTTTTTCTAAAATTAGTTCACGAAAATTTTATAGTATAATTTTTTAACCCTAAAAATGGCCAAAATTTTATGGAGACTATATATAAAATCATTAAAAAAAATAAGTGTTTTTACTAATATATCACTAAACGTTTTACAATTTTCATATTAAGGACTAATAAGATTCTCTGAGGTTTCTAAATTTTAAGATAAATTTCCATCCTTAAATTTTTCCCTGCAGGCCTAAGTGTGTAACTTGGAAAAAAAATAAAAAATTAAAAATTAGGAGTTCTCATTGTAGTCTCAACAGCTTATAACTAATACTAATGGTGTCATGCTCATGTGTGCCCTTCGACCATCCAATTTTCTTGGTTGGGTAAATGGCGCAACAATTGAGACCTTATTAACTCAACTATTTCTCATTCTTGTTGAGAGATTAATGGTCATTGAGGAATAGGTGTGCCTATTTATAACCCTCTAAGTAGTTGAATCTATAGCCCACCCTTGCAGGAACATGCATCCTTTAAGTAAAAGTGTCACAATATTTTCAACCTAGGCTACAAAAAAAGGAGTACTTGTAGGGGGGATTAGGAAGGTTGTTTGTCCTCTCTTGATGATATCCTATACACTTTCATACAACCCAAATTTATCCATTTATACACTCATTGACAACTTATTGTTTTTGTAGAAAGTATGGTGTAGATTTGCAATTGCTCATGAAGTTTTAATCAAAATCACAAGACACAAACCTACTCTACTACTCTGTAGAATTCAATTCACAATTTAGAACATCAATCAAAAACATGCAATGAGAAATAACACACATTCACATAGTAATTTTATAGGGGAAAGCAATCTTCTAAAAACCCCTTTGCATGCTTGCATTAATTTGGTGAATAGAGATGTATTACAATTTCTTTACTCAATTGAGAAAACCTGCAAGTGAATAACCTATATCACTACTCACTAAGAAGCTCTGACCCAAAATTAGTCAATTTCTACCTCTTCTTGAACCCCTATTTCCTTGCGTAATTCCTTGATAAATTAGGCCCCTATTATTTAGGAATTTCCTCCAAAATGATCGTGCAATTCCCAAGGTTGATCATATGACTGCATGCAACACCTGTACACTCAAGACTAGTCTACAATTAATGTTACACTACCTTAGAATGTCCACCACAACTAGGGAGCTCAAATTCTCTACATGCACTAGCTAGTTTGGGATGATTTATCAGTTAACTAGATGATCACTAAGTTAGACTAAAGTCCCACTGCACAATTAACCTTCCACTAGTTCCTCCAACAGTTTGAACTAGTTTAACTGAAAATAACTCGAAATAACTAGCATTGATTGTTATAAATTAGCAATAACACATGCTTAACTGAACTCCAAGCCCTCTAACTCAAATTTACTAAGTAAACTGGGTGATACATGCCATGTCACACAAGTTAATTGCATCCAATTTGTTTGCTAATGGGGAAATTCGAATTTTCTCAATTTGACTAACAAAAAATCAAATTAAGACTTTCTTGCTGCATTTTTCAACACTCTCTCTCAGCAAGAAAGGGATTAGCAACCACCCCTATCCTGCACCTGTGGAATGTACTGCATTTAACACATCTCATTGTTGTTGTTGCTACTGCAACATCTACAACTGAGAAGCATCCAAAAAAAATTAAATCAATTGTGTCTGCAATTACTGTCTATTGGGAAAATTGTGTTATTGTTGACTATGTTATTGAGCCTCTTGCTTCAATGTCAACACTCCTCTTCACTCCTCAGTATCTAACTGAAAGTGATCCTCATGCTACTAAATGTTGTGGGGCCCCGTAGAAATTAATGACCCATGAGGAGAACACCTCAATGGACCCTGCCCAAATTTCTGCAACTCTTGGACTAAGGACCTACATCACTCGGCCTCACACATAGATGTATAGCTACATGTGCTTCCTCTTCCCACTTGGATCAAACTCTCCCCATACTAGAGGTCTTTACATGAATGGATGTCTCCACTCTGCCTCCTTTCTACCCGTCCATTTGTGGATGCTCCACAACTTCCTGAGTCTCCTTCTAAGGCTCCATTTTGAGAGGTCTATCTTTCTCCCTCTCAACCACCATATCTATAATCTCTACCTTTTTCCTCAAGGTTGTGCATGCATCTTCTACCTTAATTTTATGCATGTTCTTGACTCAAACCCTGATTTGCTTCACTTGTCCAATGGTTGTGTGTCTAGGGAATGCTTTCCCTTTACTGAAGATCACATCATAACCATGGTCTTCCAAAACTGCAAGAAAGATGAGATTTTTCTTTAGGCCTAGAATGAACATGACATCCTTGAGTCTAAGAGGGGATCCTGACTCCCTATGAAAGGTGCTTGTACCAATCCCAGTCACGTTGTACCTCCCGTCGTCCCCAAACTCAATGTGCATCCGGAGATATTTCTCTTCCAAGTCACTAAAAAACCCTTTACACCCTATCATGTGGAACGATGCACCTGAGTCCAAGTACCACACACTCCTCATCACTGTGTTGGCCATGCATGGAATTAGGGTGAAATCTAACACAAATTGTGAAGCCAAAACTTCACTTGTTGCTCCTATGGTAGGCTCTTTCTTGTTAGACTTTTTGTGTGGACACTTTATAGCATAGTGCCTGAATTTATGACAATTGAAGTATTTTATTTTGGACAAGTCTTTCTTCTTTCCCCCTTAGCTATATTTAGCCTCACCTTGGGACTTCTTTCCCTTGGCCTTCAATCCTTTTTCGACTAGAGGAAAGTCCTTTTCCACTTTTGTCGATGTTTCTTTGTCTCTGGTATTTCGCCTTATCTCCTCTTATACCAAATCGGACCATAAACGTTCCCAATTTGGTAGTTTCTCCCTCTCGTTCATCGAATCTTGGTAGTTATACCAGCTCTTGGGAAGGCCTAGAAGGTCTATACTTACCAAGTCATTGTCTGAAATAGTAACACCAACTCCTGCAAGCTCATTACGAACTTGTGTGAACCTATTCAAATACTGGTGAATAGTGTCATTCTTCTGCATCTTAATATTTCGAATTTTATCCTTGAGCGTCAGTTTCCTATGGTCGTTGTATTCTAGAATAGATTTGTAATTAACTGTAACATTTCATAAGTATTTTCTTTCCCATGGATATTTATGACAATGTGGTCTCACACTCCCTTCAAGATTATTCTCCTCGCCTTGGCTACATCTTTCTTCCATTGGGCTAGGTTGTGTGCATCCAATGCCTATGGTTTTGCAACATCTATTTTGATGTATTCTAGTAATATGTTATCATCCAACACCACCTCCATGCAATCCTTCCATGCAATGAAATTATAGCTTCCTTCCATACTCTAGTCTCAGCCCATTAAAGGTCATCTTTCCAACTCTGAAGAGATCCTACTCCACTAAACTACAAATTTGAAACTCTTGAGAAACAACTTTGAAATTCCTTCTCTAATGTGAATCATTCTTTGATACCATGTAGAAATTATGGTGTAGATTTGCAACTTCCCATGAAGTTTTAATCAAAATCACAAGACACAAACCTACTCTACTTCTCTGTGGAATTCAATTCGCAATTTGGAACATAAATCACAAACATGCAATGAGAAATGACACACATGCACGCAGTATTTTTCCAGGGGAAAGTAATTTGCTAAAAAACCCTTTGCGTGCTTGCATTAATCTAATGAATATAGATGTATTACAATTGCTTTGCTCAACTGAGCACAACCTGCAAGTGAATAACCTATCTCACTGCTCATTGAGAAGCTCTGACCCGAAGTTAGTCAATTTTTTCCTCTGCTTGAGCTCCTATTTCCCTGAGCAATCCCTTGAGAAATTAGGCCCCTATTATTTAGGAATTTCCTCCAAAATTATTGCGCAATTCCCAAGGTTGATCATCTGACTGCATGCAACACATGTACACTTAAGACTAGTCTACAACTGATGTTACACTACCTTGGAATCTCTACCATAGCTGGGGAACTCAAATTATCTGCATGCACTAGCTATTTTGGGTTGATTGATCAGTTAATTGGATGATCATTGAGTTAGACTAAAGTCCCACTGCACAACTGACCTTCCACTTGTTCCTCCCACAATTGGAACTAGTTTAACTAAAAACAACTTGAAATAACTGACCTTTATTGCTACAAATTAGAAATTGTACATGCTTAACTAAACTTCGAGCCCTCTAACTTGAATTTATTGAGTAAACTGGGAGACACAAGCCATGTCACACAATTTAAATGCATCCAAGTTGTCCGTTGATCTAGAAATTTGAATTTTCTCAATTTGATCAAGGCAAAATCAAATTGAGACTTTCTTGTTGCATTTTTCAACATTTTTTGTCTGCACACACTTAACCCATGCAATTGTCTATTCCATAATCAAAATTAAATCATATTACTAATCACATAACATGTTATGACTCAATTCATTGTCCATACAATTTTGATGCAATTCCATGTCAATGTATGCATGTTCCTTTCTTATCGCACTAGACAAATAATCTATAGCATCTAAAAATAACTGAACCAAAATATATTCAGTTCAAATTATCATAACCATATGAATTGATAACATCTTTTACATCATATCAATGTACGTTTTATCCATCCATGTTTCACATAAAAATTTTAATATAGCTCATTCAAAATTACCATTACTTTTATTAAAGTCAATCAAAGTAATCATATAGTATGTGTTTTAGCATTATAACACAGTCAATAAATAGAGTCATTTTGTAAAGAAAATGCCCTCAGATAATAAAGTCTAATATATCAAACTAATCACAATAAATGGGATGCTACACATCAAATCCAATGTGATCACCACCTTGTCACATGCCAAAGCCCTTGATACCAACCACCAACCAAACATTAGTATCATTTCTCTTCTCACAAGGCATCCCATTAAGACATTTGTTAGAGTTTGCATTTGCTCTTGCATCCAAAATTTTAGCCATATTTGCCAAAGTTTTAAAGTTTTATCTTGTAAATATTATAACCACAAATAGTTTACCTTTGTAGACCCTAGCCCCAATCGTCTAGGAGATCCTCTAACACAAAGAGAAGCCCAAATATGGCACCCCCATGTGTGGACCAACTGAATAATCAACTAACTGTGTATCCATTTAAAACCTCATAGTATTCTATAGTACCAATTTTTAATGCATGATTACTAACTTTTTTAATGACATAAACAGCGAGAGGAAACCTATTGATCACTTCCCATCATTACAAGGATGGTACCCAAGGTAAAATGGATTATGTAAAGGCTTTAGGATTTTTCAAAACAAGGTTCAAGGTTATTACATCATTTCAAAAAAGATCGATTGACCCCCAAAAAGGGATGTTAGTCCATGATGTTTGTTACAATGATCCAAAAGTATAGGTGCTTTTAGCTCCTTTACAAATCCCAAAAAAGAGAGACACGGTCTCTCCACATCAATAGTTTGTGTGTGTGTTCAAGGAAAACCTCATGAGGAAAATCCTAAACACTTATTTGCATTCATGGATGATATTTTGTGCAAACTTGCCAATGCTTATTAATATTGGTGCATAATTATGTGCATAATATTAACTATTTGTCTAGATGAAAATAAATACATTATGCACAATAGATGAATCGTAATTATCCATTACATGGATAAATCCTAAGTTCAAGTAATCTTAGCTTGGAGAATATTTGAGTTATTGGTTTAGTGATATAGAGAGAAGTTTTCATGTAGTTTGCATGGAATCACTTGGTTTATAAATAAAGGACCTAGGTCCTTGTTATATGACAGGAAGAACTTTCAAGAGAAAAGATTGAACATCATTTATTTGCTTCTTGGATGTTTCCACTATGGGTTTTATCATGTATTAATTTGTGAGTTTGTTGTTTTACTAATATGTTGTGGCCATGTGCATTTTCTTACATGGTGCTAGAGTGGTTGAGAGTAAACTCTAGTTCTCGATTGGGTTTGATCATTGATCCTTTCTAAAACTAGTCGTGTGGATACTTCTCATATCTTCACATTTCAGAGATTTTTTAGAGAAAGTTGATAGTACATTTGTGTTTGGAGTGGCCACATTAACTAAGAATGTCTCTTATTTCATTGAAATTAACTTCAGTTTGCTCAAGAATAGGATATTTCCTCTTCGGTCAAGTCTTTTTTAAGTTTTTTTTTCTTTATTTTTTCCTTAATTTAATTTCAAATTTAAAAAAGAAAAAAAAAATGGGTGGACCATATTTTTTTCTTGGGCATCAATTTAATTTGTAGGATTATTGTTGATTTCATAGTTCCTCGCATTATTGTGAATTGGTTATATATAACCTATGTGACTCTTTTTAATGGATCTCTTATTTCCCAGTCTGTCGTCCTGATTTATAACCACCTTCCTTTAAACCCTCCCATGGCACCGCTCCACAACCACGCTGGTGGCTCTTCTATGGCTCCACTTCTCTATGAGACAATCCTTATCTTGGTGTAAATGTAAACACTCCATTCCATTAAACCATCAACCACTCCACTCCATGTGGCTACAACGTACACCATCACTCCCAGCACCCCCTACCCCAACTCACCCCACCACAACACACACACCTTCTTTTACATGTGTTTTAACTAAAATATATCAACGCCCACCCCTTCTGTCCCAACTCCTTTGAATTTTTTTAACCCCACGCCATTTTTAAAAATATATATATATTCTTTAAAAAGTTATTAAATCCCTTTCCACTTGGACTATGAGTGGCCCTCACCACTCCTTTGACCAATCAATGCCTCCTCTAACACAATAGTGACACATGGTACCCACACAAAATTGTCATGTCACCCTTACCTAATAATCTAGTGACAAGTGTTCTCATTTCCACACGATACTCCAACCAACTCTTCCACCTAAGTTTGGTGGTATAGTTTGCAACATCAGCTCTTTTTTACAACTAATATTATAATCATGTTTACAATTACCTACAAGTGGGAAAATTAGATAATGTCATGTGGAACTTTGTACCCCCATGGGAATTCCACTTTTATTTTTGGGAAGTAATTTTCAAACCAGGAGAACTCAACCATACAAATTCATATTTGAGTGTCATTTTCTAAAGTTGTGTATTTTTTCAATTCTCTTCATAGTGATATAGGTGATTTTAGTAATTTTTTTGTAGTTTGACATAGTAAAAAACTTATTTTTTGGCAGATAGGTAAGGCTTGCTTCTAAGGCCACAATTTCATGATACAAGCTCCTTTTTTAGTTCCATTTTTTTGGCTATTTTTAAGATATACATAGAGGTATAATTTATTTAAACTCATTTTGCATCATATTTTTTATTTATTGCAAAATGACTACTCCTAAAGTTCGATTAAACAGTACAACTTATTTTTTCTAGAAATCCTACATGGAGGGTTTACTTATGAGTGAAGAGTTGTATTATATGACTCTTAGGTTAGATATTGGACCAATTGATGTGGATAAATATAGAAAACGGCTTAATCAGAATGATGAAGTAAGAGGTCTAATTCGTATGATGATATCTGAAGATTTTGAATTCCACATGCAGTCCATTACCACACTTTAGGAAGCATGGATGAAGTTCAAACAACTCTTCCGGAAAACAAGTTTGATGCAAGCTCATCATTTCGAAAATCAACTCATCACTCTTGATCTAACATAATTTCCTCAAGTTGAGGATTACATCTAAGCTCTTAAGGTTCCAACTTTGTGATTATGGAATCACTAAAGCATATTATTAGGCAACAATAACTATTGTTTCTAAACCCAAAGCTCTGTTTAATATTTTTGTCTCTACTTTTTATTCAACTAGAGTTGCATACCTTAAGAAGCATGGATGAAGTTCTAACAACTCTTTTAGAAAACCAATTTGATACAAGCCCATCATTTTGAAAATCAACTCATCACTCTTGATCTGACATAATTTTCTCAAGCTGAGGATTACATCTAAGCTCTTAAGGTTCCAACTTTGTGATTATGGAATCATCAACACAAATGATTAGGAAATAATAGCTATTGTTTCTTAAATCAAAGCTCATTTTGATATTTTTGTCTCTACTTTTTATTCAACTAGAGATGCATTAACACCTAATTATAAGATGGCTACTTTTCACCTATTCGTGATTAGTTGACACATGAGAAAGACAAGATTTTTTATATGGATGCATTCGATACATGTGCATAAATCCTTATTTACCCACAACCACAAGGGCACCAAACTCTTTAACATGCCCTTCAAAAATCACCCACAATTATTAAGCCACCTACAATGGCTCCTCCTTATCCAAAGTCTCAACAAGGCACCATGTCAAGGGAGAAGAATTCAGTCAGGTCTTGGTATTTTTGTGACAAAGATTGGCATCCCTAACAAAAATTGTTGGAAGAAGATGTATGTGTTGTAAGTTGCCATGAAAAAGCATCATATTTAGTTTGACATTTCATCCTCTTCTACTTCTTCCAATACTCATGCTCTTTATTTAGTAGCATATCAACCATCTCATGAATGTATATTAGATATATGGGCCTCTCATCACATGGCAAAACATAGGATCTTTTATTCTTTATGAATGTACAACCTTGAGTGCACTAGGATATATACACCAATCTAGGATTAATCTAACTAGAGATGCATTAGGACCTAATTATAAGATGCCTACTTTTCACCTATTTGTGATTAGTTGACACATGAGAAAGACAAACTCTTATATATGGATACACTCGATACATGTGTAGAAATCCTTATTTACCCACAACCACAAAGGCACCAAAATCTTTAAAATTCCCTTAAAAAATCACCCACAATTGTTAAGCCACCTACAATAACTCCTCCTTGTCCAATGTCCCTAACACACATTGCTAGAAGATGACACATGTGCTGTAAGTTGCCATGAAAAAGCATCATATTTAGTTTGACACTTCATCCTCTTCCAGTTCTTCTAATACTCGTGCTCTTTATGTAGTAGCATGTCAACCATCTCATGAATGGATAATATATATAGGGGCCTATTATCACATAGCCAACCATAGGATCTTTTACTCTTTAGGAATGTACAACATTGATCCCACTAGGATATATGCATCGAGCTATTATGTGTGTGTGTGATTGTGTGTGTGACTGTGTGTGTGTGTGTGTGTGTGTGTGTGTGTGTGTGTGTGTGTGTGTGTGTGTCCCACTAGGATATATGCATCGAGATAATATGTGTGTCTATGTGTGTGTGTGTGTGAAAAGTATCATGGGGAAACTAAAAGGATGATTCTTTACATTCGTGGAGAGAATTTCCAGTTAAAATGATGATGTAAACTAATGCACCTCACCAAGGGGATTTGAAGTAAATACTGACAAGCATAGAATAAACCAAATACCTAAAAATATGGATGACATGTTTAAAAAATATACAAATAAAAAACAATTTATAAAAATGGCAAATTGAAAGAGACATATCTTTATCTAACTAGTGAATAAAGTATAAATACTATTATATAAATTGATAAAATAGAATAGTAATTTTTTTATCATTCACTTTTGATTATGTTAATTTGGAAAGTTCCCTTCAATTGAAAGAAAACTTAAATTAAAACTAGCATACCCTCCACATGGGTGAATAAAAATGCCAAAATGGTTTTGGGATGTTCTAATTGTAACAAAGGATCAAAATATTGTAGTTCAATTTATCTTCTTGCATCCTACTTGAATGATGAGAAAATCATTAATTAGAACCTTGTAAATGAAAAAAGGATGATAATTAAAAAACTAAAACATGGCAGATAATTAGTTTAAAATTTTGAAATTTAATAACTATAGCATAGTCAACTTTTAAAAAGAACAAAAGCTTGGTTGCATCTTTCCAAACCTTTAGCTAAAATCTAGTTGTGCATATGATTAGCCTGATGGCTTGAAGATCACAAGGGCATGGTCCTAATATAGCAACATTGAATGCTCTGGTTTCAGGAGGTTCGTGGGTTTAGCGAGCGAAACTGAGTTGATTTGTTAAAAATGTTGATGAAATCCCCAAGATCATAGTGAATGAAAACCAGTCTCACGTGATGGATTTAGAGTTAGAGGATTGGGGTTTAGAAGGCTATTTCATTGGTATCTGGATATCATCTAGGTTTTTGAATCTTTGGGTAGACAAAAATCGGTTCCCTCTCATTAAATAACAACGTTCAGTGTCTTTTGTGGATGTAGTTTTATTACCTTTCTACTTGAAGAAAAGGGATTTGGATATCTTCAAAACTACACCATATTGTGTGGGGCCTTAAGGCCTTTATCTAGATATGTGGAGTCCTAATTTTAATTTTTAGAATGATGTCCCCTCTGTAGTTCCAATGTCGATTAAATGACCTCACTTTCCCCTTCACTATTGAAATGAGGAGACATTTAGAAATATCGAGAATGCTTTGGGGCATTATATTGATTGGGTCAAGCCACAAGAAGGGATGCTTTCATGTGCTCATATTTAGATAGAAGTGGAACTAAACAAGGGTTTACTGGTAACAATTCAAATAAATCAAGACAATTGAACCTTCCTCCAAGAAGTTGATTATGATTAGCTTCCCTTTAAGTGCAAATCGTGCCATCAATATGGACATTTTGCTAGGGATTGCAAAAAATTATAGGAACAACAGAAGCAACCTAAAGATGGGGAACAATGGAAACAACCAAAGTGTAGAAAAGGCCTTGAACATCAAAATGCAACAGAAAAAGTACCGAAATCAAATATTGTTGGTAAGAAGGCCCCCCTTTTTGCTCAAAAAGTATCTTTTGATGAGGCTCATACCTCCTCTTCAATAAAAAACAAGGATTCAGGCTTTCAAGGAAATAATTTTGAAGTGTTGGTACAATTGGAAGAAGAATGGGAAATTGCAAATAAAGAATTTTCTCTGGAATTATCTCCAAATAAGAGTATTGATGGAAGGCATGAAGACATGTCATCATTATAATATGTCCCACTTAATGAAATACTTAATGAATATGTGAATTAGGAAGAAGAAGAAGTCTTCCTCTCACCCAAAAATCCAACGAACACTCAGGGGTCCTCCTTCTCTAGATCAACATATGAAAAATCTAAAGGAGAAAACGATAAAGGACCATTCCCAGGAAGAATGCATAAAAATGTAGGAAGGAAAGCCAATAGGGATATAAGGAATGAACAAGTGGCTAAGGACAAATAAATGGAAACCCAACAATAATCGAGGTTTCTTTCGTAAAGAAATAAGGATTACGAAGAAAGGAAATGGTCTATCCCCTCCTCAAGGGGGCTTAAAATTAACCAGTAAATGATGAAAATCATCTCATGGAATTATATGGGATTGGGTTGAGAAACAAGAATATTAGAATTCAAAGTCTAATAAAATAATAAGAGTCGCTAATCCTCCTTCTCTAGGAGAATAAATTGGAGGATCAAGAAGTTCTCTAAAAATGTGGGAATATATAGTGAGACTATACGGTGAATGTAGACAAATCTTGCAGTGCCTTAGGAGGTTTATGAATAGTATGATCCTCTTATATTTTTTAGTTCCTTTATCACCGATGTTCCTTTGTTTACTTCCCCTTCCAAGTCGAAAGGTATGTTGTATTGCCAGTGTTTACATGCCAGTTATTGGTGGTCATCTTTAATTACTCTTGGGGACTCAAAGTTCAAATATATTTGTATTTTTCAAGAGACTTCAACATAACTCTATATCCTTGGGAAAAAAAGGGAGGCTCTCATGTTACAGACCCTTTTTAGGAGAATTTGGAAGACCTCATTTATAGCTTTAACTTAATGGATATCAAACTAGTTTCCAATAAATTCACTTGAAGCAATAAGTGTGTGGGTTAGAGGCATATTATAGTGTAGCTTGACATATTTTTAGTCCATAATGATTTCCTAGCTCAGTGATTTTTTTCCTCATCTCATATTTGGCATGGGGAAGATCAAACCATCGACCAATTGCTTTGAATTATCGTCTTGATGTTGATTATGATCCATTTACATTTAGTTTTAACCCTCAATGGATATAGAAGCAAGGATTCTCAAAAGTGATGTCTAATGCATGGGGGAAACGGATCTATGATTCCCTGGTTTTTATATGGGAACAAAAAAATAAAGAGGCAAAGATAGCTCTAAAATAGTGGGAAAAAGAAAACCACCATGAATTGGAGAAAGTAGCTCTCCAGCATAAAGTCATTCTAGAAGGCATACAATAAAGAATGGAACAACAATCCATTTATTTGGAGGTATTGCAAGAGGAAGGAATGACTTTAATCTGTACCATAAGGCCTTAAAGGAAGAAGAAGAATTTTAGAGGTTGAAATCAAAAAGTTTGTGGCTTCAAGCAGGGGATAGGAACACCAATTTTTTTCATAATCAAGACAAAATGTGATATTGGAGAAATAACATCAAATATGATGTTGTTAATGTGTTGAGTCCCAAACTTGCATCTTTCCTACACCTTTTTCTAGCTTCTTTCCATTCATCTAAACCTCCTAAGTCATCAGTATCATTGCATATTAGTTAAAAAAGAGCATTTAAAGTGGTTTCTTGACTATGTGTTTGTGTTGCTTTTGAAACTAGATTTTTGTTTATGAGCTGCGGAATCTTGTCACTTTCCGCAGCCAGCCCAACTTTCCGTAGCTGTTTTGTCAAAGTCTATATTGCAGGTGTCTTCAGGCGAATCGAGCCACGTGGGCAAGTTGAAAACAATGTGGACATGGACCGAGTCCTATTGGCTCAGTCGAATTCATCAAAAGAGGCCATAGTCAACAGGGGGCAAAGCAGTGGTCAACCTAAGAGTCCTAAGGTGATAAAACTCTGTTTTTCACCACATGAAGACTTGCGTGGCCATTCCTCAATCTCAGGAGACATATCAACACTTGTGGAATGCTCCATGAGCCGAATCCAACAGCCACCCTCCAAAGATTTAATCTTCATGGCAGCCATAATGCTAGATTCCTGGACGTGGTTGTTCACGTGTCTTTTATTAGTGCAGATTGTAGGAAATTAGTTATGACATCCTCTGTTATAAATAATGTGTTCTCATACGCATATTAGCTAGCTTTTTTAATGCAATCTTGACTATTAACAAGCCCACTGTACCGTGACTTTATTTCTGTGTTATGACTGCATTTTGAATACATGAGAAGACTCTGTTTATAACCTCAATTCGTGGTTAATAGTTGTTGCCTGAGGACTGTGCAGAGGGCCCCTGCACAAGCCAAGGTTTCATTCATTGCTATATAGTTTCATGCTTTATTTCCTTACGTTCCTTATGCCATAATCATTCACGTATATATATTGCATTGCTTATGGTATTCACGTTTTACTTTTGTCCATAAATTTTCTTGCTTTATACTGTTGTTAACTATCAATGTCTTTGTTCCAGATTAGGCAGCCCGGGCATTTGCACATAGCTTTTACAATGACTAATGACATGGAATTATTCTTGTCCTTCTGCTGATTTATTTTTCTTAGTTTTCAATCCCTGCACTATTTTATTTATTTCAGTTTCGCTTTATTAGTTAGATTAGATATTAAATTACTCATGTCATTATCAGTTACCTCCTGAGGGATTGAAGTATGAATGTGTAGTTTGATATTATTTTATTGTTCTGCAAGTTAGTTATCTAATTGCTCATGTCATTTTCAGTTACCTCCGAAATCCATAGCAGGACTAATGGCGAGGGATTGAAGTATGAGTGTAATTTGATATTAGTTTATTTTCCTGCAAATTAGATATCAGATTGCTCAAGTTGTTTATGATTACCTCCAAAAGCCATAGCGATACTAATGGTGAGGGGTCAGAGGATGAACTGATGTAATTTGATTTTAGCTTTACTTTGTTTGCAATTTTTGGATTTCTTTGAGTACAGTTTCTCTTGTATTTAGACAGCAGCAAGGATACTGGGTTTCATGATCAATAGCTCACTCTTTGTTTGATTAGAATAGTGGTACATTTTCATTTTTTGTTAGGAATTAATTTTGTCATTGCATATTTCTGAAGTTTGGGAAATCAATATAAAGGACATCATTGCCTTGAACATTTATATCCATACTTATCTCTTAGAATTTTCTTCACACATTAGGAAACCAACCAAGATAAAAACCCCCATAACAAATAAAAAAAACCAAAAACGACAAAAAGTAAGAGATAGGTTATCTTGCACATATAGTGCACCGCACTTCGTCAGCTTACGAATCCCGGATTGACAATTAAATGCAGCAATTTAGGACACACTAAATTTACCAAACATTTTGGCGCCGTTGCCGGGGAAGTGTAACTAGGTAGCCAATTTCTTAAAAAAAAGAAATAAAAAGAAGGGAAAAATTGATAACTTCTTGAAGTATGCTCTCTTGCACCTAGTGTGATCTGGATGATCAGAAAAGAGAGTTATTGGTTCAATAATTTCTTAAGTATGCTCTCTTCTTGCACCTAGTGTGACCTGGAAGATTAGAAAGAGAATTATTAGCCCAACTTAAAAATAAAAAATGACATGCATAAAGCAAGAGATTCTAGGGGAAGGTTTATAG
>APFE031159876.1:0-16919 GCA_000404065.3 Pinus taeda
TCAATAACAATTTCTTCTAAGGTCTTTATTCTGTTGTCTTTTTCTAAAGAAGATATTTTTTCCAAATCCAATTGGAAAAATGTATTGCTTAATGAATCCTGCAATTTGTGGGCCAACATTGCCTTATCTTCCAATGTAGAGTAAACCATTTCACCCGTCTATTTGTGCAGCTCGATCTGGTCCATTGGGTGTATGTCTTTGGCAAGGACCTCTAGATTTGTTCTTATATAGTTAGTTGCTCACTGTGCTTACTGAACTTTAGGTCTAAAATGACTTAAGAGCATTTTTTCCTCCTTAATGTCATATGCCGCCATTAGTATTTTCTATTTGGAGGGTATCATTTTGAGAAATTGATCATAAAGCTATAGTCTCAATGGATCATTCTGGGCCTTAATGTCCATGAATGTTCCTTTAATATCAGAACGCTGCTTACTTTGTAGCCTTTGAGGAGGAACTTCCATACTATGCTTCCTCTTCATTTCCTGCCTGTGAGAGCTGGTGGATGTCGGTTGGCTGGTTGCCCTCTCCTCTCTTGGACTCTCTGTGATTTCTTCAACAATTTCCTCTTCAGGTAGAGGATCTACTCTTTGCCTTTTGGCCTCTGGCTGCTCTGCTAATCCACTTGCAGGTGTGGTCTCTTCTCTGTCCCTTTTCTTGCTTCTTTCCTCATTGAGAGGAGTCTGTAATTCTAGTACTTCAGGTGCCTTTGTCTGCAGTGAAGGGGCTTGCCCTTGAGCCTGTTCCTTTGATGTTGTTGGTGGATCTATCATCATGTGCTGCTCTAAGTCCAACACCTCTTTTCCCTTTGATGTTCTGGCAGTTGTTGTAGTGCTTTCTTGGTTCAGTTGCTGTGAAGTTCCAACAGATGATGTGCTTTCCATGGTTTGTTGTGGCACTATGAATGACACCTGTCCAAAAGAATCTAGGTCAAGAGTCTTTTCAATATTTTTCATAGTTTGTTCGATTTTCTCTTCCTCAGTGAGCTGTTCAATTAGTGTGCCTTCTACCCACTCATCTCGGTTGGAAAATTGTTCTATTTTAGGGATCTTGCAATGTTCATAGGCTGACAGCCTATATTTTATTTTTCTTGCATTGATAAAGCCATTTGGGTCATAGGGTACCCATCAAAAGCCTCTTTTTAATTTGAGCTTTTCACCTAATATCTTTTCAGCATCTTGCCATCCTTCTTTTTTGTTCATGACATAGGGGCCTAACTGGTCTCTCAATTTCAATTGAGCCTTTTTCTTGGTGTTATGAAAATGAGTCAAATATGAATTGATAAATTTCCTGAAATATCCTAAGGAAAACAGTCTCATTGGCACATATTTTGGCGGCTTGTAGGGGCACAACTCACAACCATATATCCTGATCTCAGTGTGATTCTAGTATAAGTACCAGTCACCTATTTTGTAGCTTTTGGAGAGCTGTAGAATTTTCTGCATATCATAAGATAATCTAGGAGGAGGAGCCCTCATTAGTAGAGAAGAGGCTGGATATATAAACATGTCAATAAACTCACAATAAGAGTAAGGAGAGTTGTGGACTTCATGAAAGACTGAGGTCCAAAAAATACATACCTCTTTTCTCCTTTAGAATCCAATTCTCTAATGGGAAATTGGAAACTGTCTGGCTGATAATACAGGAATAGATGATAGATGTAGGATGAGTACTTGAAGACTCCCTCCCTGTCTAGATTCAAGAGCTGATCATGGATCTTGTTGGCAACGAATTTAGCATAGTTGTATTTGATAGAAGGGGGCTTCCCTGGAGTGAATATGGACAATAAAACTAACACAGTCTCATCAAAATATTCACTTGTCTTGAACACCAGAATATAAGATATCATATCAACAAGTAATTTACCCACTTCATTGAACCATGCATGCTGAAAAGGAGGTGGCTTTGTAGGCTAGTGATCTGATCTCATAAATGCTTGGGCAATTCCAGCTACCTATGAACTGAACAATTTGGGGCCCTCATCAAGCAAGAATTTCATCGTAAGAGGAAACAGAAGTTAAGTTGGTTTGAAGTTTAGCATTTGATTTATGGACTCAGGAGTTATATGAAAGAGGGTAGTTCCAGATGGAGTTTTGACTGCCCTTTGGGTTGGTTCATAGTTGTCATAGCAGAGGTGAATTATCTTGAGGAAAACATTGACAGAGGGGAGGTAGTACATGGGTAAATTTGATTCCCATATCCCATAAAAATCATTTTTACTTAGGTAACTGTTCCTAAGTTCACAAAATGCTTGGAGATGGTTTTTGTCACCAAATAAGTCCTGGATTTGAAAATTCCTATCAGCTAAGGGTAGCCACTCCAATTCCTTATGTGTAGCATTAAGAGGGACTATATTTAGGGCTAGTGGAGCTGATTTTGAAATTGGAATTTTGGGTATGTGTAAGTAAAATAGGGAAAACAATAAATCTGTGGATTTTTTTTGGGAATCGTAGACTGAATTCGACTCAGCATTAACTTACTGGGTACAAATTGTAGAAAAAATGTGGCTCATAGATTTTTTCAGTAAGAAATGGATAGAAACAGATCAGGGATTTTTCCCTTCGTAATTACAGACCAGAGTGAACTCAAGTTCGACTCGGTGGGAGAAATGTGTAGCGGGAGATGGAACTTGGTGGATTTTTGGTAAAATTCAGGCAAAACAGAGGTTACAGTGTGCGACTTTGAATGCAGCACTGCGTTTATTACTCAAATTTGAGAATTTTTTGGTGAATTTACAGAGAAAAATAGAAAAACAGGGTTTAGGAGAAGCACTCACGTAAATACCTGTTTAATAGACGCCCTGTGCAAAATGTAGGTGGTAGACCGAGCTAGAGGGGAGCTGTGCACTTAATTCAGTTGGGTGGCGGACTGTGTAGTGAAAAACGTTGCTTTGGATGTGAAACAACATGCAGAGGTTGTGCAGAAGAAACAAACAGAAATCAAAGACAAAATGACATTTCATGCCTTTTGACAAAGATTTGATTTTGGCGAGTTTTGGCGCGCTTTGGTTGGGTGACATCAGCATGATGTAATCTTTTTTGTGTAGCAGGTTGATGTGGCGGTGACACAGCGGCGGCGAGGTGGTGATGTAAGCAGGTGAGACGATGTTGACATGGCGCTGACATGGGTGTGACATCAGCTGATAACGTAAGGGTGACGTCAACAGAGAGGAAGCGGGGCGATAAGCGGTATTCACTGCACCGCCTTTGGGCTAGGGTGGTATTGGAGGGGGGGGCTCTGATCACGCCGGGAAGTTGAAACTTGTCTTCTGTATGGCGGCAATATCGCCCATCGCCCGGACGCTATCAATCAGTGATCGGAGGGTTTCCGATATGCATGTGAGCCGTCGGATATATGGGCGATGATGGGACAATTGACGACGAGGGAGATATGATGGAGGCTACAGCGTGGTGGCCCACCATAATTTTTAACGTTTTGTAATGTTCGGGTAGTGTATTAAAACTTTGGTTAAATGTTCGGGCGTGGTTATTTATTCAACCAAACACTGAATAAATCCCAATGTTATATGCACACGGGGAAGGGTTTTCCACAAGGTTTCGGATAAACCTTGGACCTTCCTTGACAAAGAAAGCTACATCATCAAGATCATAATGTTTGAAATTGAGTTTCAAAAGATGCTCATTTAACTTTTTATACCAGGATTGTGGTGCTTGGGCCATACAATGATTTTGCAAGATTGCATACTTTGTGTTCTTGACCCTTCAGAAAAAATCCTTCTGTTTGGGACAGAAAAACATTCTCTTTTAGATCTCGATTCAGGAAAGCATTTTACATCCATTTTCTGGACATTCCAACCGTTCTGAGCTACCAAGGAAAAGATTTTCTAGATGGTAGTTTGTTTTTCTATGGGGGAAAAAATCTCCCCATATTCGACCACTTCCTTTTCTGCAAAACCTTATGCCACAAGCTTAGATTTATGTTAGTCGAGTAAGCCATTTTCTTTAAACTTGTTCTTGAAGACCAACTTCTAGCCTATTGGTTTGGTTCCCAATCGAGGATCAACTAGCTTCCAATTTCCATTCTTGATCAAAGCATCATATTCTTCATGCATCGCTTCTTTCCATTCATAATGAGAAGTGACTTCTTTGAAAGAAGTTGGTTCAAAATATGTAGACAAATACAGTTCACAGATATAAGAAACATCCATATAAATAGGTGAATAAAGACTGTCTACATTACCTCGATTTTTTCTAACAAAGCATCTTCTTCCCCTTTTTCCAACCACATCAAGATGAACACTTTCAAGTGTCTTTATCAAACATTTTGGAGGACCTTTTTGAGATGGCCTGGTTGCTTAGTTGACTGATATGGGGTTGAATCAAGATTTAATCTCCCAATTTTATCAATCACATCACTCAAAGTGTCATCAATGGATGGATCCCCCCTTTGAATATGTGGAATTCTCATTATCAAACTCTTGAAAAGACTTTGCATGTCCGAATATATCCAGGAGATCAAGTTGTTGCTGAAACAAATTTTCAGTTTTGGAAGATTCAAGAAATATCACCTCTAGATACTATAAAATTCTTATTCACTTCAACATAGAGATGGTATGCTTTGGTGGTTGTTGATTACCCTAAGAAGATACATTTTCAATGACTTGCACCAAGTTTTTTCTTTTTTCCTTAGTTATCAAGGCATAATAGGCAGAACCAAAAACCCTGAGATGCCTCATCGAAGGAATATGTTGATACCACATTTCATAGGGAGTATTGTTTTTATAACATTAGATGGACACCTATTCTTTATATATACAACACATAGATTTGCATCAGCCCAAAACACCAACTTAAAATTCTTGAAAAACATCATCGAACATACCGTATTTAAGATTGTATTTTTCATTCTTTCAGCTACTCTATTATGTTGGGGTTATAAGTTGTGATAGTTTTATGTTTGATCACATGATGGTGAATATAGTTTTCAAATTCATTTTAAGTGTATTCTTTTCCATTATCAGTATGAATAGAGCCAATATGATATTGTGCATAATTTTCAATCCTTGCATGAAAGTCATTGAATGTTTCAAATGTTTTAGATTTGTTCTTCAATAAATAAAGCCAACACATTATGTTGTATTCATCAATAAAGTTCATCTTATATTTATTACAATTTTCAGAAGGAACAGGCATTGAGCCACATAAATAAGAATGAATGAGTTCAATATTTCTATGTTCTTTGGAATGAGAATCATGAAAAGGTTGTCTGTTGTGCTTTTCTAAGATACAATCATCATATTGCTTAAGTTTCCTAGGAATTTTAGGTAAATCGGTGACACCATTTTTATTCAATTTATGAAGGTTGTCATAGTTCAAGTGTCCAAATCTAACATGCCATAAAAGAATTGATGGAAATGTACCTTCATCATAGTGAGAAAATTATGAAAATTTATGTGCACGACTAGAGGTTCCTTGCAGCTTCAGACGTCTTTCTTCCTCTATCCAAGTCATTACAAGTGAGTGATATTATGCTTTCCTCTCATCAACCTTGCCATCAAATATGTGAATTGAGTGTCCTTGCTGGTGGATGTGGACCAAAGACAACAAGTTTCTCCTCAACTTTGGGAGGTATAGAACATCTCATAGAAAAAATCTAGAAGTCCAAGTAGTTTGAGCTTGATTCCGCCAAGACCTGATGGCTTGTGTTTTGGCTTGTCTGTAAAGTATGCTGCTCCATCAACATTGTGAGTGAATTCTCCAAAAAAATATCTTTTGAATGTCATGTGGCAAGTTTCTCCTGAATAAAGAAATTGAGCATCTTTCTGTGAAGTAGGTGAAGCATTGAATAAGTCTTGAGTTACTCCAATGTTGCAATGTACCAAAACATATTAAGAGGACTCAGGTTCTTTTCCTTTCCCTTTACCAAGTGTTTTACCCTTTTCTTCATTTCTTTCCTACATGATTTAGTCCCAAGGAAGCTTACAGGTGGAAGCATCATGTCCATCTCTATTTCATCGTATGAAATGAATATCAAACATTTCTCCTTGGAAATGTCTGCCACCCCTACATCTAAAATTATTCCTTCCTCTTCCTCTTCGGTCACCTCTTCCTCTAGAAGAATCTTGTGCATGCTTCTTCTCTTTTTCTGCAAGGAACAAAACTTCTTCATAAGGTTGAGGAGATTTCTTGCTTTGGAAATCCTTCTCTCTTTCCAAAAACTTATTCTCAAGGGATTCAAAGGTAATATACTTGAGTTTTCCACTTTCTTGCAATGACTTAAGATAATGTGAATAGGTGGGATATAGTGCCTTGACAAAATCTATGAGAGGAATATCTATTTCAAAACCAGTAGATTTTATGTCATTCATAATAGATCTTACTTCTAATGTTAAGGCAAGAGGGTCATCATTTTTCAATTCAAGATTGAACAACTTAATCACCAACCGAACAACTTCAATTTCAGAGTGCGAGTCATACAATTCCTTCAACTTCTTTATGGATTCAAAGTCATTTGAATGTGTCGAAATATGTTGACTCACCTCTTCATTTATGGAGGATGCAATCAAGGCATATGCCTTGTTGTTCTTGTTTTCCCAAACGGTAAGATCCTTATCTAAAGTGGAGTTTTTAGGTGCATTATCTCTTTCTCCTTCACAAATCCCTTTCCACAACTCATTGAAAATAAGGGTATGTTTTATCTTCCTAGACCACTCATGGTAGTTCTCTTTGTCAGAGAGAATCACTTCAACTACAAAGATAAGTGAATGCACCATATGATCTGATATGTGCCCAAAATAATTACAGGTTGCAACAAAAGCTTGATGTATTCTAAAAAAATCTGACTGGATATGTCTTAAAATAAAATCAATTAAAGATGTAGTCTCTCAAATATACCTCCGTACTATTTCATTACCATATAAAAGGGAGTGAATGGTACATCCCATACTATAAGAACTTTGTAAACATTATTATTCCAATAAATAAATAATTATTAACTCAACATACTCACTTCATATTATACCATACACACTTCACAACTTAATATACCATATGCACTTCATTTTATACCATTTGCACATCATACCATATCACGTTATATGACCCAATGATCTAAAAACTTCAACAAATGTATTCAAAAGGTATTCAATGAATACCATATGCACTCCAACAAATAATTCGGCAACCCAAGCATTGTACATCAAATTACATAGTGTTCAAAAAATTAGAGTAAGGAACGATAGCCATTGCTATGTAAAAGCAGAATGCACATGTATATACTTCATCGAGGTCAGAAGTTTCTTGCAACATAGGATTTAAATTAGTCATGACAGAGCCACCGCACATGGAATTTAATGCACCATTTGACTAGCTTTTGTCCAATGCTCAAAGTAAACATTCATGCACAACATTCAATCAATCTAGAAGAGCATACATAGTTGTTCAATGCTTCAATCATAGTGTATATAATGCAAACTATTCCACACTGACTGCGCCATATGTATTACAACACTAATCATGACCTTTGAGAGTTTATTCACCATTATTCAACCAATTTAAGCTTTTCAACACAACACGTTGCAATACAATGCCTCAATGCAGCAGGAATGTGACCCCTTCAACACATAAAAAAATAATCGCTCCAGAACTCAATGTAGCTTTCACAACACATTTTTTTGGTATGCAGTACAATGCACTATAAATTTAACTATTCAATAGAGTTATGTGTCTACTCAAGGCATGCAGAAACCTTCTCCTACAAATGAAACACACAACTTCCACATAGAGTGCATCAGAGCCTTTAATGTACAAAACACATAGGGATAGATGAGAAAGGAATATGACCGATAATGTAGGAGTTATTGGGCAAAAAATGCTAAAAATGGGGGTTTTCTTTTGTTGGACACGTAATCCTCTATGGGTTAGTGTGGAAGTGGAATAGACTAAGAAAGTCCAACAGACCTTTGGATGTGGAACCCAATGGTCACACCATGTACTATAAATGTTTATCATTTGTTAATAAAAAACGTACTCTCATGTCTTATCTTTCATACTCTTTCTGCCATGTGTGTGTTTAAAATGGTATCAGAGCTGCAAGTGAATTTATGCCCTGATCAAATTTGAGCCACTAGTTGTGGCCTCTCTGTGCATGTCAGTTCTGCATTCCTGCAGATAGACTGTCATTATTGTGTGCATGCTACGAACTATCTGTTTGACCTCTCTCAGATAGATTTGTGTTGGGTTCTCTATCCACTGTCTCAAATAAAAAAAAAAATGCACTTGCGCTCCTGACACATCTGCCTTCTGCGAGCACAAATTCCTTACTCTAAACAATAGTGATTCTCTGCACATGAATGAATGGCACCCTCAATGTTCAATTATATACCAATGTCTTCTATCTAAATTCTTGTGAAGGTTGCTCCTACGGTTGTGTTTAAACACCCCTTCGCTCTTCCTCCATACGCCCCTCATACCTTGGCATAGAAGCATTTTGTTTTTCCCATCCATAAAGTAAAAGAAATGTAACCATAGTTCCAGAATTTTCCTCCTTCCTCTGGAATTCCTTGTTAGTTTTAACAAATCCTGCTACTTTCTCGCCACAAAGCGCGCAGTCATACAATAACGGGTTTCGCGAGAAATCATATCGATGTAATTGAAGTCGGTGTGGATGATCAGTAGGAGATCCATTAACTATGCTGGGTGCTGTTGCATGGGACTCGTGGAGGTTGAAGTTACATCGCGGGCGATGACAACTGTATCTAAATCCATAGCTAGATTCCTTGCAACCGTCACATTGGTATCATAGAAACATAGTCCAGGAATAGTTAGTGCTTGCGTTATAAAGATGTTTTGTGTTTCTTTGTGTTGGACTCTTTTTAAAAGGCTGAGTCTTGATGTCCATGAGAAACTCATACATTGGTTAAAAACAAATGTTAGCCTGAATGCTAGATTGTGACTAAACATTGTTACTCATCTTCTCAGTGCTGGAAGACTAAAGGAATTTGTGTTGCATATGTTGGTTGAATCATTGTCGTGGTGAACATTAGTATAAATTATGAATGTTGTTGTGTGTTGGAATACTGAATGAGGTGAAGAAATGAATGTTGCCTAATGTTGAGAGAATCAACATATATATATATATATATGCATTGATTATGTTGTACAATGTTTGCATGATTGAAGATTGGTGAGTGGTGCGTTGAACCTTCATTAACATGTTGTTTTGCATAATTTGAGGTCATGCCACACATTATATATGGAGAGTGATCATGGTATGTAAATCCAAATCGATGTTGCAGTAAGGGTTTTTTTAAAAAGGTTGAATGGTTGCATACATAGTCCAGTAAATATAAAAATATCAACCTATTTTCTGTTGAGTTTTTTAGACTTGTCTCCAAGGGCTCTGTGTTAAGCTGCCAAACAGAAGCAAGGATCTACACTGTCGTGTTAATATTTCACACATTCAAAACACATGGAATTGTATTGAATGTCCACTATAAGAACTAGTTTTTGAAGTGTTGAAAAGACAATGCATTGACTATATGGTGGAAATCTTAACCATGTCGTGATTGTTGGGGCTATGAGCTTGGAATAGCTAGAGTGTATGGATCGTATGAGATGGAGGGAGAAACATCCTTTTTTTGTATTATTGCTCTGCATCAAGCATTGAAAAGGCATTAATTCTGGTCATATTTCTACCACATTGAGGAGTTACATTGCAATATGGTGCATTGAAAAGTTTGAATCACTTGAAGAATCAACGTGGAGACTGGTGCATTAAATTCTTAGTATGCATTGGTCCTGTCATCCTATACATTTAACTACCAGTATAGTTTCTGTTTATATATGTTGTTTTTTTCCTCTGGTCATAAGTTGAATCACTATGGATTAAAAGAAAAAAGGGAAGACTGTGAACACTAACTAAGGAACCATTATCACTGTCCTATCATTAATACTACCCTCGCAACCCATCGTCGTGAAGGCCAAGCTTAGAATATCAAGGAGGTAGTTTGGGACAAATGTCGCCCCGATAATCACCAGAAATATGTTTCATTCCTTTTCACCTTCCCAGATTTTAATAGCAAAGACATTTGTCATTAGCTGCTCCCAATGAATACCAACATTGTTGTTAGCGAATGAAATACTCGATTGAGATTCAGTAGATTGATGTATTGGATGTTATTATAGAATGTTATATCGACTTCTCATCATCTTAAATATGGTTTGTTTCTTCAATATACTTATCCAACGCTCATCAATTCAGCATATATATCTCACACAGTTCTCAAAGATACATTAATCATTGTATCATAGAAAAATGAAGGTAGATGTTATAGTTTTGTATCTATAGTGTGTTTGGAATGGTTTGTAATGGCCATTGTAGTGCACATGGAAGGAAAAATATTAATTTGTTGGTTAAGGATGTGGCCCTCAATAATCATGGGATGGCTTTCATGTAAAATATATAGAATAAAAAGCCCTTGATTGAAAGAATATTCAAGAGACATGTTTGGTCAATTTAGTGTGTCCTAAATTGCTATATAAATAGTCAATCCGAGAGTCGTAAACTGCTGAAGTGAAGTGCACTATGTATGCAGGATAAACAATTTCGTATTTCTTTGTCGTTTTTGATTTTTGATTTGTTTTTGGATTTATCTTCTTGTTGATTTCCTAATGTGAGATGGTAATTCTAATAATCAAGTATGGATAAAAGTGTTCAAGGAAATGGTGACCTTTAAAATAATTTCCAAACTTCAAAGTGTTCAAAAGGTTTTCAAACTTTCAATGATGAAATCAATTACTGAGGGAAAATAAAGATGTACCTAAATTATAATTAAACCAAATAGTGAACTAGTGACTATGAACCCAGTATCCTTGCTGTTGTATCAAAAGAAAAAAATTGAACTCAAAGCAATTCAAAAACTGTACGCAAAGTAAACTAAACCATATCACATCAACTCATTTCTGACCCCTCACCATTTGACTCGCTCTAGCTATAGGAGGTATTCATCAACAAATTGAGTAATCTGGTATCTAAATTGCATAAAATAAAACTAAGATCAAACTACACATTCATCATTCAATCCCTCACCATTCGACTCACTCTGGCTATTGGAGGTAACCGAAAATGATATGAGTAATCTAATCACTAACTTTCAAAAACAAATAAACGAGTATAAAAATATACATTCACACTCAATCCCTCACCATTCGACTTGCTCTGGCTATAGGAGGTAACTGAAAATGACATCAATAGTCTAATATCTATCTTGCATAAAAGTAAATGAACAAAGCAAAACTGAAAGAAATAAACAGTGCTGGAATTAGAACTAAGAAAACAAATCAGCAGAAGGACAAGATGATTCCATCATGTCATTAGTCATCAAAAAGCTATGTGCACATGACCGGGCTATCTATTAGAACCTGAAATGAAAACAATGATCAGTTGACAGTCATTAGAAAGCATAAAAGAGAATATGAACAACAAATAACATGAATACCATGAGCAATGTAATATATACAAGCAAACATCTATGGAATCAAGAGCGTAAATGAAGAAAAAATGGAACTATATAGTAACTACAGAACATTGATGTACACGAGCCCTCTGCAACCTCGGCCAATCAGAAATATGTCACGCATTTGAACTTAAAAGCAGTGTCTTCTCATATATTGAAATACAGTTATAACATAAGGACTAAGTCACAACACGATGGCTCGTAAAAACAGTCAAGATTACATATCAAAAGCTAGCCTATACACATACAGGGATGCTTTATATATAGCATGAAATACATAACTAATTCCTAAGGTCTGCGTTGGTAGACAGACACGTAAATGACCATATTCAGAAATCTAGCAGTATGGTAGCCGTGAGAAAGAAATCCAAGGAGGGTGGCTTATTAGATTCGGTTCACAGGCAGTTCCCAGGTGTTAGCACACCTCGTGAGATTTAGGATCTTGCCACGCAATCCTCCTCGTGATGAAAAACAGAGTCCTGCCACCGCAAACTCCTAGGGTTGACCACCGTTTGACTGGCTTTGATCGTGGGCTTCTGTGAGTGATTCGGCTGAACCAAGGGGACGCGTTCCATGTCCACATGATTTGTAGCTTGCCCATGTGGTTGGATTCTCCAGTAGACAGCTATAACATAGACTTCAACAGAAAGGCTGCGGAAACTGATTCTGGCTGTGCGCAGCTGATTGAGAAAAAATCTAAATCAAACAACAATCACAAGACATAGTTAGGAAACCATTTATATGCTCTTTTAAAACTAATATGCAATGATTTGATAGCTTGGAGGTTCAGGTAACTGGAGAAAAAGGCTAAAAAGGTATATAGGGAAGATGTAAGTTTGGGACTCAACAAGACATGTCAACTCAACTGTACAATATCATTCATATGAAGTTCATATTGTTTAACCCAGGACATATCTGTTTCGACAACTCTATATAAAGTGAAATAGTGAATAACGCAACAATATCTCCACCAGATCTCGATAATCATGACCAAGAGTTATAGCATGTGGGATTTTTGATATTTGAATTAATTTGGTGATTGGAGACCATTGAGAGCTTCTTTGTTTTAACATGGTATTTCTAGTGTGACAACAATCACTATTGAACTTTGCTATCCTTTTCCATTGGCCAAGAAAGTGAAGGATTATTTGAAGGATCCAAGCAAGTTTGCAGTTGTTGATGCCCCAGTTGTGGCATTGTATTTAAAACTATTTATGGTTTTTGTGTTCAGTGTTGAAGTTCATGTAGAGTATTAAAGTATCTAGAAGTTATCCCCTTATTCCAAAAGTTGTATGATTTCACCATTCAACTAAAACTTGGTGCAAATTGAAATTGGAGCAACTTCTAATATCTTTTAAAATAAGTGAAAATAAGTGTATTTAATAGAGTTTGATTTGGTTATAAAATGGGAAGACTTTATGGAGTATTAGAGCTATTGAATACGCTAATACATTCTAGTGTCGAAAACATAGTCAAAATCAACAAAGACTCTCCCTTTGAAATTTAGACATGTCCACAATATGCACAACAACAAATTGATTTTTTGCAGCTTGAATCTCAACTACAACAAGCAGAATTACACCAATGGAGTCATCATTATGAACCTGTTTCTATTTAGAACAATGAAACAGACTCCCATAAACAACAAGACAATAATTTTACAATTTATTCTGATGCAGTGCCCAATAAAGCAACAGTTGTACATGTAGATGTAGAAGTTCAGTTTGCACTTCCCAAGACAATCATTAGACAATGGGAACAAATTGTACACAATAAGAATAGAATTGGTCTTGGATATGACAAGGATGTGTCCTTTCATATTCCAAATTACTCAAAGCCCTTCGAGTTTCAGAGTGCTGGATTACCTCATGACAGTTCACCTTCAGTTGTTCTAGATTCTGCCCCTCCTCCACAACGACAGAGACAACAACAAAATGTGAAATGCCAACACCGTGACCGAGTTGGCCATTTGAAATATCATTGTTTCGATCTTCATCCATGTAAGTATTGTCATAAAACAAATCATTCTTGAAACAAATGCTTCATAAGCAAACCTCCTGCAAAGAAAAAAGATTCATCTTGGATGGATCGCTTCTTGGCAATGACCATCAACAGCCAAGATGATATTTCAGTCACATCTCAGAACTTGTTCTAGAGTATTGAATGGTCTTGCAGTTGAATTTTATCCATCATCTCACCTTGTATCTAATGGGGGGGAAATGATGGTCATCTACAAGCTTCAAATTCACATCAAGCGAGCTTGAGCCACAACCTGCCACACCAGTTTCAGAGTTGTAGCCAAAGACAAAGATGCCCCTAAGCATGCCTTCAATTGGTAATCTGGGACACTTCCTCTAGCAAAAGACTTCAACTTCTTGCCAATTCCGGAAGAATTCTAGGAATAGAGTTGGGGACACTTCCTCTAGCAGAAGACTTCATCTTCCTGCCAGACTTGGAAGAGTTCCAGGAATTGCATTAAGCATTCCAGAGTTGTTGGTCATCCTTAAACCATCACAGGCTGAGACTTCCATTTTTAGGTTGAAGTTCTCCCTTTTATGTAGGGTTAGACCTCCCTTTCATGGTTGAAGGTTTCCCTCTTAAAAACATCATGAACACTTCCTCTAGCAGAAGACTTGAGATTCATACGAGAATTGGAAGAGTTTTGGGAACTGTACTAAGCGTTCTAGTGTTGGTGGTCATCCTTAAACCACCGCCCTTTATACCAACATTTCAAAGAGCACATTCAGCTTAGTACAACCATGCATTTTTTGCACATTTTGTATTACAACTCTCTTCTTGGACTCATACATAACCCTTTGGATTAATGGGGGAATGTTAGCCGCCTAATCCTCTATGGGTTAGTGTGGAAGCGAAATAGACTAAGAAAGTCAAAGAGACCTTGGGATGAGAACCCAACGGTCAAACCATGTACTATAAATGTGTATCATTTGTTAGTAAAAAAATACTCTCATGTTTTATCTTTCATACTCTTTCTACCATGTGCTTGTCTAATATCTTTAATACCATGACAAGCCAAGAGTAACTCCAAGAATTTGAATTGATTTTCATTAAGGGGGAATATGAAAATATACAAGGAGACAAGACTATTGGGTTTCATCTCCCAATGGCTCTTCGTCTTCCAAATTCCTTTTATTTTTACTATCTACAATATTTACATCAGTTTACCTAATCCAAAATATTAGGTGTCAACATGAAATACCGAAAAACTAAAAGGATTCTATGAACTTATATTCTTTGAGGAAAATCTATCAATATTGTATCAGCTCAAATAAAAATAGAAATTGTTTTTCATTAGAGACTAATGGAGTGATAATTTGTTGAATATGTTCATATTTCTAGAAGAAATAAGGGATCAAAGAGTCAAGTCCTATTTCAATTACTAGAAATTAATTTGACTAATATTCTTTTCCAACTAGGTATGGTTTTCACCATTCATGGAGCTACACAATTAGTTAATCATGGACACATTTAGGTCAACGAGAATATGGTAGATATATCAAATTACCCTTGAAAACCTCAAGAAGTGATTACTATAAGAGATTGACAAAGACTGCCATCAATCATTAATAATAATATAGATCTATTCGACGGAGACAAATTTCCAAAGAATTTTAGTTTTAATTATTTACATTGTAAAATAAAAAAAAAATCAACAATCACATAGTAGATAGTAAATCTATTAGTTTGAAGATCAATTAATTTTTTATCAACGAGTATTATTTTATTCAATCTTTGATTCAAGAATGAATCAAAAGGAGGGGTTAGTTGTTGGACATTGAGAAATTATGTTCTTATACCTTCTTTCCCCCTTCTTAAAGGAAAAAATTTATAATCCTTTCCTATGTTACATGTTATCCATGATACTTTTCTTTTATTTCTTTTTAAAATAGTATTTACCCTTCCAATACTATGAAGTAATGTTCATTATTTTTTCAGTAGAGGGAGATTGATATAGAAATTAGGAAATTGTCTTATTGGGATTTAATAGATTGGAAAAAGAATGGGTGAGAAGAAAATAGTAGAGGGAAGATAGAAAAAGAGAGGGATTTGAATCCTAAATATGTAGAATCCTATATAATGATTTCAATGTTATCCGTTGAATTCCTCAACTATCATTCTTATGAGATATCTTCATTCTAGTTAACAAAATTATGGAATACAAACTTCCTAGTGAATTCCTTTTGTTTGGGTACAAGCATTTCAATATTTCATAAATATATAGATAATAAATAAGGTAATCATTCAATCCCCCTCAAAAATACAAAGGGACATTTTCTCCCATACTTCCCATTTTAGGAAACCCTCAATAATCCTTATTAGTCTATTGTATTTGGATCTCCTAATCAATAATTTAAGATAGATTAATTGATCCATTCCATGTTATGATCATATATGTATTTGTAGTGATCATATTATCATTCATATAAAAACTAATTCTGTGGCAATGATTATGTTTCATGATGACTATATTTTTCTCGATATTCCTTTATCTATATGGATAAAACACATAATTGTTCGGTGGGAATTTCATTATCATTATGAAATAGTTGATCGTTTAAATTTTTCATTGTCTAGATCATGATGGAAGGACTTCCCAAGTTCATGAATATAGTATTATTTTAGTATGAATCCTTTTTTCGTTATTATTCATATTACTAATAAATTTATTCTAAATATTCCCTATATATTCCCATTTAAAGAATAAATTGTAATGATAGAATGTGAGAACATGTTTATGATTTTTAGGAGGACTAAGAAACCCCACAAAGGTCCATTCTTGCCAACAGAGAATTTAGAATGTATGATTATTTGATTCATTATTGAATAGGGTGATGGGATGGGGCAGCCCTCTTTACAACTCCTTCTTGTAACCCTAATCCTATGTTGGCTTGGGTATCATCCAAGAAGTCCCCTTAAAATATGTAAATTCCTCCACCTTATTAATGCATGTAATAAATAACTTGATTCATGACCATAGATCATGAGAGAAAATGCGCTAATATTAGAGTTTAAATAGTTGATTGATAACTAGACAAAAATCCCCAATTACCTTAATATGATTGATACTTTTATAAATTTCCAGTTTCATCCACATCTATAATGTCGATTGTTCCACTCTATTCTTAGTGGTATTTCCTAATCGCCAAGAAAACATTATTTTTTTGTTTTTAATTGAGGAAATGATGACCCCTTCTGCTCTTGCCACCCCTTCTATTGTGGTAATCATTAAATCATATCATCCAATTTTGAATATGAGTATATTTATAATTATGTTATTCTCATGAATTTAGAATAAATATTCCTACACTTGAATAGATGTTTTATATTTCAAGTAGAGTTGGATAGTATAGAAAAATAAATAAATAAAGTAGTAAAGATAAAAATAAGTCTAACTGTGAAAACCAAGACACTCACATAATTAAAT
>APFE031159895.1:0-20017 GCA_000404065.3 Pinus taeda
TAGAAGGACATATCAAGAAAGAAAAATGTTCAAGAAGTGAATAGATCACATCGAGCATCAAGAAATGAATCCAACCATATCTTGTAATGCATTGGAAGAAATTACGACTCAAACTCTCAAGATAGAAGGACATACCAAGAAGAAAAAGATTCAAGCAGTGAAAGATCACATCCAGCATCAACAACAAGTTCTCCAACTTTTAAAGGATAACACCACTTTGGTGCAAAATCAAATGAAACAACATGCACATCAACATAGCGGTGAAAGAATTTTTGATGTAGGCAATTGGGTATTTTTACGACTACATCTCAAGCAAGCTATTTATGAGAAGGAAATGTTGGAAATACTACATGCACTTAAGAAATGGTGACCTTACCTAATGGGAAGACACATCAAGGTAAAAATGGATCATGATAGTCTTAAATACTTTTTAGAACAAATATTATCTTTAGAAGAATAGAACAAATGGTTCACAAATATGTTGGGTTATGACGTTGAAATCATCTATAAAAAACGGAAGAAAAATGTCATTACAGATGCACTCTCAAGAAAGGATGAGGATGTGGAAGCATTGTTTTGTGCTATTTCTATTATCCTACCAGATTGGATAAACAAATCAAGGGATGAATGGAAGAAGGATGAATAAGTGTGGCCACTCATTCAAAAGTTGCAAAAGATTCCAATTCAAACAATATTGCCATAACATGACGAGGAAGGGAAAATCATACTAGAGCCTAGAGAAATCATAGAAACAAGAACCTGACAACTACAAAATCGATCAATTTCAGAGTATATCATCAAGTGGAAGAAGTTACCCGCTGAAGATTCCACATGGGAGGACAATAATTTTATATAGAAGCATGAAGAACTACTCAAGCATTAAGGAGAACACTTTTTGAAGGAGAGGGGCATCTTAGGTCCCTATACTACTAGTGTAACCCCTTATTGTTATTAGTACAACCCCCTTATTATATTGTTGTGCCCATGTAGTTCCCATATTGTTATTATTGTGCCCCATAGAAGCCCACTATTTTTATTATTATGCCCTTACAATTATTATTGTTATGTCGACTCTGATTATATTATGACCCCTTAGACTCCTATATATAGAAAGGAGGTCTTGTCATTTGTATCATCAAATAATTATTCATTTGTGTAATGTAAAGGAGGCTGCCCCCTCGAAGAGGCTTATTTCTAATGCGTTCATCTATCTTTTCTATCTTTTTGTTAGCTAGTTTCATAACACTGTGAGAGCTAAGGCTTTGTATAATTCCCATGTATTTCCACCATATATGATAATACAATAGTGTGGGATTTTGTCTGAGACTTTCCCCAAAGTATTTTCATGTGTATTGTGCCATTATTTCTTCTTCTTCTGGTTATATTTTTCAACTCGATCTTTAAGCTTCCACAAATTGATAGTAGAAGTAGGTTATAGTATTCTTCTTTGATTTATATTTCATTATCCGGTTAACCTACCATTAGATTTTATACAACCATAAAAGGAGCTAGGGGACACAAAGAACACAAAGAAATGACATGTAGAAATAAATATATTATTTTTTATGTGTTGCAAGTGGGCTTGTGGAACAAAGGACAAGTCAACTAGGCTTAAAGTGTGCCCTAAAGGAGTTCATTCAAGCCCAAGGAGAAGAATATAAATAAAGGTAACATTGAGAATCAAATTGACGTCTAAGTGCAACAATTCATAGAAGCATACCATCTAAAGTGGCCGTAGACCTAAGGAGACCCTAGTGAAGGAGAAAAGAGTTTGGATAAGTGAATTTTATGCTTGTTTGAGGTCCGAGTAGATCAGGAGTGTAGGTCGAGTAATTTGGAGAAAATTTGGGTTGTTTTGTGATATTTTTGTAGTGGTTTCTTCTCTTAATTGTAGGCTTCACTCTCTATGGAAGCTGTTGTAGGGTAGAGGTCTTGTTCTGGACTATTTGGAGGGGTAAAAAGGACTAATTACCATAGTAGATTAGAGTTGTAGGTAGTGAGTACAGGTAACTTGCTAGGTGAGGGAAGTCACAGTTGTAGAGAAGGTTTTTGAGGCAAGAAACCAGGGCTGACGTGGACTAATATCAACATTAACCAGGCCACATAACCTACATTAATTGCATCATCTAAAAAATGTATGTTTTCAGAGGTTTTAATTGAATTGTTGCTAAACTATTGAAGGTCTAGATTGGACAAATTTTGATTGGGAATATTAAGATTATTGGAGGGAAACAAGTAGGTGCTCAAACTATCCCTGGATCATTTCGAAAGGAAATTGAAGGTCCAAGCTAGACAGATTTTGATTAGTCATCTTAATATTATTGGAGGGAAACAATTATGTTCTGAAAGTATCCCTAGATCATTTGGCAAGAAGGATGTTGACAATTATAAGGAGGGTGAATTTTGGAGGCTCTAATGTTGACACCTTGAAGGACAAAGGAAAAATAAGTGAGCAATTGGGTCAACCCAAGTTCATTGTTGGAGAAGGACCTTTAACAATGATAGGTGGAAACCATTTGACCCAATTTTTGTCTTCATTGGAGAAGTGCAAGAGGGCTTTAGAGGGAAGAAGTCCCAAAGTAGCTGAGGAGTAGTAATGGGGAGTTGAGAGTTGTTCACAAAAGATTTGTGAACAACTCAACAAAACACCCTACGTGTTGATGCATTGATGGAAAAATTATCAACTAGAGGGAAGATTTGTAAGTCATTTTTAGTGACCTAAAGGAGTAGGACCATTGATAGAGGAAAAGTTGAATATTGAGAGTAGAAGGACCAGCAGGTGTGTTCATGGTATGATCAAGGAAACTGTAAATTCTACTACATCAACTAGATGATCAATGTATCTTGTTCAGGGTAGTTTAGTTGTCATAGTTCTTAATAACAAAGCCCTAGTTTGTATTATTGTATCAGTGGATGTATGAGGGTTGTTGTCATCCAAAGTGCACACGTAAGGCACAACGCTCAGAGTAGAGACTGTCACCCTGATCCCTACGCACTCCATTCTAGCTCTCTCCTAAAGAAGCTAAGGGGGGTAGTCCCTAAAGATATATGAAAGGTAGAAAACTTGTTGAATAAACAAGTTCTAGGAGATCAAAGTGCAAGATCACTACCTTTATAGACAACTTGACTTATAATGAATTGACAAGTTTTCTATTAAATGAGAAAATATAACTTAACAAGATGAAGCAATTCAGAAAAATGAGGCAATAATGAGATCAACAAATATAGACCAGTGCCTTAACAATGCTTAATGAAATTTAAGAAACTTGCAAATAAATGGATGCTCGAGTCACAATAACAATGTTGCAACAAATGTTAGTGCAAGGTGCAAGAATAATATGCAATGCAAAATTCTTCAATGAGAGAATGTAGATCAAGATGCTTCAAAATGAAATCCACTAAAGATATGAAAAATATTCCAAGATCACAATATTGATGAAGCAAAAAGAGATGCTTAATGAAACAATATGTCAATAAATAACATAAGAGCCTCTTTAAAGGTAAGCCTTGCTCTTAAGTTAGTGAAGCACTGTCACACCTTTAGTTGCTTTACTTGATTATATCACTATTCATTTTATGAAACAATGTTTAGTAAATGGTTTTGATGATGCAAGCACAATAATTCAAGAAAATGAGATTACTATCAGTGATTTATCAAGAAAAAATCAACAATGCAATATGAGATGTAATTAGCAAGGAGAGACAAAGGGGAAGCTAGTAACTAAACCAAAGTTATCCTTGACAAGGCACAAGAGAAAAATAAACAACAATGCCTATATATTCCTCTTTCTTATCAAAGAGGCATCCAAAAAAAGCCAAATAACCAACTAGAGATAAACCAAACCTTTAAAATGGTACTGCAAACAATAAGACAAGCTTGACATAAGCAAGATCAGTCACCCAAAACGCCAATACCAAAAGGGCAAGAATAAGATTATGGGATTCTAATAATTGTTATATGACAATTTTTTAGCGTTTATTTTGTGTTATTGATCTTTGATTGTTGCACTTCATATCTAAGTACTTATAATATTTTGTAACAGACCATGGTGAGGAGGAATTTAATGTTGAACCATCAGCCAGAGGCACTCAAACTAGCGGAATGCTTATCACTACAAAAAAAGTAATGGAAACCATGTAAGCTCGTAGATATTTTTTAATAGATCTAGGATCTCTGAGGTTGGATATTCAATGAAACTATTACTTGCAAAACCACAAAATTAACTTTTAAAATCGTTTTGCAAATCCATGAAAAAATCTACTTCTAAGATAAAATCGAATCTGAACCTTTTCTCACAAAATCAGTCAATATTTCCATTAAATTAGTCACATGTCAAGGGAAGATTTTAATTAAGTTATAAAGGGTTGCAGTCCCAATAAATTGTGCAAACAATGAAGCAATATTCAGGCTTTGAAGGCCTCTTGCTCTAGGTGAAAGGCATGTATCTAGAACCACAACTACATATAAATATGTCTCCAAAACAAGGTCTTCTTTGATTTGTAAAGGGAAAAGATCTAGATCAGTGAATTTGTATGCCAAACCAAAAAAATCCCTCAAATTTGAACTGAAATCTCTGCAAAGCAATGACAGCGACTTTCTAACAAAAATTAAATAAATTGTATAAACCACCAAGGAAACTTGAAAAACCCTTCAATTGATTTGAATTTCTTTGCAAATAAAAGGATACCAGGTTTAGAGAAATAATTTTAAGAGGAAATCAAACCTGGCAACTACAACCAAATGTCGATTTATTTATTTATTTTTTCACCTTGCAACTACAACCAAATGCCGATATATTTATTTATTTATTTTTATTTTTTTGGCCGAGATCTATTTTAACTTAGAAGAAGGAAATTTCAGACCTTAAACAATGATAAAAACCTTCTAAGATGATGCGAATAAGCCTGCAAAAAAAATCAAGGGTTAGCCTTTACACAAGTCCCAATCAAGTGATAAAAATACTTAGGAATTTATAAATTGGGCTTGCCAAACAACAAGGGTAAGATCAAGGCTTCAAATGCCTATGGCTCCAAAATTTGCCACAAAATTTTTATGCCTAGATAATTTCGAATTTGGAGAGAAAAACCAACCTCAAACCCTAAAAAAATCATTGCTAAGCCTATGGCTAGGTTTCTTTGGGCCAGATGGATCCAAATAGCCCTACGAACAGTTATCAAGAGCTTTAAAAATTGAAACCCGAGCCATATATCTGTAAGTATGACCTCTAGAAAATGAATTTTCATTAATGTACAGAGGCACAAGACTGTTAAAAAAAAATCCCCTCGGTCCCTTCCAAATGGTTGGACTACCTCCTTGAAATTGATAAATGATACTTGCACCCCTACCCCAAAAGATATCCATATGCTCTGAGTACTTGCAAGAACAAAAATGAAAGGAGATAGATGATAGATGATATGTACAAATATGTGCATATGGAAGGTTAAAGTTTAAAACATATACATAAAAAATTTAAATCTTTACAAATATCAAAATAAAATATTTGCAAAAAAATAAAAATAAAATAAGGACGCAACGAATTATATATACAATAAGGAATAATGTAATGAGTTAGTGAAATAATATAAGGTGAAAGACTGGCATATATAGGTACAAATTAGAGAAACTTTTTTGAATTTTTGAATGTGAGACCAAAAAAAACTTTAAAACTTAAAAGTTAAATCTAACTAAAAGAAATTTAAACTAAAAAATTTAAACTTAAATAATTTTTAAATCCTAAAGTTATTTACAAAATAAATAAATAAATAAATTATGAACTATTAGATCTATACAAAGGATAGTGAAAATTAACTACATACAAATAAACTACAATTTTCAAAATGGAATAGATAAAGAGGAATATGAGTCCAAATGTGTTCCCCTTATCTAGTGTTTAATAGCTCTAATTAGTAGATCTATTAGATAAGCACAATGATTAAAAAAAATAAAAAATAAAAGGAGGTGCTAGCTTGAAACCCTCATGCATCACAAAATGAAAATCTTATGATAAGCCTGAAGCTTATTTAGTTGGGCTCTTCAGAAAACACAAATCGGGAGTTGGTTGGTCCAACTGAAATTTTTTTTTAACGCCCGATGATCTAACTCAATATTTCCCTACAAAACTTGATCTAGCCATTAAAAATAGAGCGAGAAAATAATAATAAAACTTAGAAAATAAGAGATACCTGCGATTATTTTCAAAATTTAAATTATTATTCAAACTGCAGCAATTCAGCAAGATACCTGTACTCAAATCACTCTTTAGAAGCTATCATCAATGGCTTTAGAAAAAAATATGCATGAAAATAAAACATCTTACAGTATTCCCATGAAGAGTAACACTGGAAAAAATTAACCCCAAAGTCTCTCTTTATTATCCAAAAGAAAAGTTACGCAAGATCTTTTTTCTTAGCACATGACTTAGAGTTCGGATGCATGAACTGACAAATGACTTCTTATTTAAAGATAAATCTTCCAATGGCTAGTTTGAGTGATCCTCTTCAAAGCAATCACGACCGTTGATGAAGATTAAAATTTCTTTTAATCTCATCCGTCGAAATATTTAAATATTTGGGGAAATTCAAAATTTTAATTAAATGCGTATTAATTAACTCAAAAATATAATTTTTGACTTAATTTCCCCAACAATTTGACTTTGACTTAACCCCCAGGGATCAAAGGTTTAAAATTTATCAAAATAATTAATTTACCTTAGTCCCGAGACCTTTTAAATTTATTTTTTAGGAACGACGAATTTTTCCTCTAGATAATTTAAACTTACTGAGGAACTAGAATTAATTAAATTTCCTGATTAGGATTTTAATTAATTTTTGGCGAGAAAAGTTAATTAATTAACCTATCAGGGTATAAATTATTTTTCCAACCCTCAAGACACTACACATCATGATTTTCATATTTTTTACATCATAAGGGGGAAAACCCATTTGTAATAGACCCTCACAGACTAACCATTCCTACAACACAAATATATTCCAGCAGACCCAAAAATTTGTAATAAAATAACCTAACCAAATAGTTAGGATTATTCCCAAATCACTTTTACATAGACGCGATCTAGAACACTAAGAATCGCCTAAGATCCTAGCGACAAAATCCATTCCAGCGTTGGGGTAAGAGTAGAGGGGAAAACTCTACCAACTATCTGAGAATGGATCAATGAGACAAAAAACCTCCCAGAATGAAGATCGTCACGAGAAATATAAATTTACATAGGTTGTTACATATATGGCACGATTCTGCTGAAATTATTTACATTATACACATGCAACATGGGTTTATATAACATCTTGGAAGTCAGACTGATGATGATAACTTGGATGGCACAGACACATAGATCAAATGCTATCCCTTTTGCGAAAAAAGGGGGTGTCCTACTATGGGTCGTTGACACGTAGTGATCAAAATCTGGTTCTACTTAGGGAGATGTTGCTACACCGAAGGAATGTGAGAATCCAAAATCTGCATCCAGAATATAACATAAGTAGCGTCCATCCAAAAACCATCATATAACATTAAGCACAGGAAAGATACAAGTGCTTCATTTATTAACTATCCTAATAACATAAAAAAACACAAATCTAACTACAAAATAAAATATTGAAATGATAGGGTATAAGGTTAGAAATATAATACAAATATGCCCCATGGCATCAGATGCATTCAATATAGTGCATACAAAGCATTTTCCTGCTTTTAGGCAAATCTGTTGGTTGTTTCTTGGATGTGCCATGTCCAATCTTACATACAGTAGGACATCTTCATATCTGAAAGTCAATATGCTCATAGCCATCAGATGGATCAAACCACTTTCTCATTCTCTTTTGTGATTTTTCTTTGTGGCAGGCTGTGATGTTGATGATGATGTGGTGAGCGCACAACTTCCTTCTTGATCCAAAAAATGCTTATATGGAAAAATTGGAATATTCAAGACTTTTGTGACCTGCACTTCTTTATGAACATGATTTATTATGACTAGTGGATCAACCATGTAAGCATCAACCTAATTCTTATCAATTTCCATTTTATCTGGGTCACCTTTAATTAGCCACTTTTCAATGGAACAAATGATCTCCTCATAATAAGATGGAGCTTGCTGAAGCAAACAAGGAGGCTTATGATCTGTTGACATTTCCTTGTTTCTTTCATCCTCTGACTCATGTTGAAACTTCTACCTGTATCTTTTCTATTACTTGCAACCTATTCTGAAGAGTGATATTTTCAATTGTTATGGCATTCATCTAGAGTGCTAAACCTTCATAGCACTGACTTCCTTGACATGTTTTTCCTCCATGGTCAATAATTTATTCTGAAGACATATCTGACAAGGTTCCATATCTTTTATTACTTTGTCATTATCATCTTTTATGGTCATCAATTTTTTTTGTATAGATCTCATTTGTATGTCATGTTTAGCTTTCATGGTTTACATTTCCTTAGCATGTTTTTCTCTCATGACAAGTAAATATTTTTGCATGGAAGTTCTTTCTTTGTCATGACCTGCTTCCATGGCCTCCATCATTGTGTTATGATTTACTTGAATAATACCCATTTATTTCTCATGACGACTCTACATGTCGGTCCTCATAGCCTCCATATTCTGAGCACACTTTTCTACTACAGTGGCTATGTGATCGGAGTGTTTAATTTTCATGATTTACATCTCCTCATCAAGTTTTTCCAGCTGGGTGTACAAAGTTCTCATATCCTTGATAGAATCAGCTATTAATTTTTCTTGATTAAGCTCCATATTTTTTACCAAGTGTGTTTGACTGAAATTCATGTCTTTAACTAACTACTTTAGTTCTTCTATAAGATGCCTATCATTTTCCCTTTCATTGTCGACATTGATTTGACAACTTGTTCCTATTTTTCCACTATCATGGGTTTGTCTTGCAACGGTACAAGTGGGTGGCACATTTTGATATGGAGAATTGTCTTGAAATCTTTCATTGACAGTTGGATCCTTTACAAGATCACTTTCACCTTGTTGCATAGTACTGGGGGCATAAGGTGAGCCACCTTGATCTCCATATTTATCTTTAAAAGCATTGATGATGTCTTGTAAAGAAGCAAAACAATATTCAAGAAAATTATGAAACCAATTCAAAGCATCACCCTCTAATGAAAAGGAAAATAGATGCATCTTGACAAATTCATGTTTATATTGTGAAGAAAGACAATATCTTATTATTATATGAGTAACCCTGGAGAGATGCTTTCTAGTAGTGGTTGAATCACCACTTGAGAACAAAGGCAATTTATGAATGGCGCCTTCTGGCATCTCATGGAGAAAGTTAGTAAAATGACATGGGGAAACAAGTCAACCATGATGACTTGCTTAAAGGGATAAGGAGGGACAAAATGGATTCTAGAGAGAGACCCCTTCTCAAGAAAATCAAGAGATCCAAAAGAAGTGAGCTTCTAGTAGAAATTATTGTAAGAAATGAAAGAAGTGGAGTCACAACTTGAACATGAATCTAGCTCTAAGATCCAAAAGGCAAAAAATTGAAATGTTGGTCAGGGATAAATAGATGGATATTACATAAGGTTTCTTGTCTGAGAAATAATGGATGAAAAAGTGGAGTCACTACCAGAAAAAGAAAATAACCAAAATGTCCAGGTGCTAAAAGTGTGGATAAAACGATTGATGAGATGACAAAAGATAAGGTGATGAAAAAATCTAATGATGCCAAGAAATGTTGTGATGATGGGATAAGAAATGATGAAATATTAAGAAGATAAATATGATTAAGATGAATATTGCAAAGCCAAGGTCCAATAAGTTGGTCCTTGGAAATGACGCCAAAAAATATTGTCACTGAAAGTGTACACCTAAGGTGCAATGCTCACAGTAGGGGATGTCATCCTGATCCCTACTCACTCCATTCTAGCTATCTCCTAAAGAAGCTAACGGGGGTAGTCCCTAAAGATAAATGAAAGGCAGAAAACTTATTGAAGCAAGTTCTAGGAGATCAAAGCGCAAGATCGCTACCTTTCTAGACCAACTGAATTATAATGAACTGACAAGTGTTTTATTAAATGAGAAATGCATAACTTAACAAGATGAAGCAATTAATAAAAATGAGGCAATAATGAGATCAACAAATATAGACCAATTCCTTAACAATGCTCAATGAAATTTAAGACACTTGTAAATAAATGGATGTTCGAGTCACAATAACAATACTTCAAGAGATGTTAGTGCAAGGTGCAAGACTGATATTCAATGCAAAAGTCTTAAATGAGATAATGTAGATCAAGATTCTTGAAAAATGAAATCCACTAACGATATGACAAATATTCCAAGGTCACAATATTGATGAAGCAAAAAGAGATGCTTAATGAAACAATATGTCAATAAATAACATAAGTGTCTCTTTAAATCTAAGCCTTGCTCTTAGGTTAGTGAAGCATTGTCACACCTTTAATTGCTTTACTCGATTATAACACTATTCATTTTATGAAACAATGTTTAGGAAATGGTTTTGATGATGCAAGCACAATAATTCAAGAAAATGAGATTGCTATTAGTGATTTATGAAGCAAAATGAAACGAAGAAATATGAGATGTAATTAGTAAGGAGAGACAAAGGGGTGGTTAATAACTAAACCAAAGTTATCCATGACAAGGCACAAGAGAAAAATAAACAACAATTTTTATGTATGCCTCTTTCTTATCAAATAGGTGTCCAAAAAAAGCCAAATAACCAACTCGAGATGCACCAAACCTTCAATATGCTACTGCCAACAATAAGACAAGCTTGATGTAAGGAATATCAGTCACCCAAAATGACAATACCAAAAGGGCAAGAATCAAATTATGGGATTATAATAATTGTTATATGACAAATTTTTAGCGTTTATTTTTTGTTACTAATCTTTGATTGCTACACTTCAGATTTGAGTACTTATGACCATGGTGAGGAGGAATTTAATGTTGAACCATCAGCCAGAGGTACTCAAACTATGGGAATTCTTATCACTACAAAAAAATAATGGAAACCTTGTAAGCCCATAAATATTTTTGAATAGTGCTAGGATCTATGAGTTTGGATATTCAGTGAAGCTATTACCTGCAAAACCACAAAATTAACTTTTAAAATACATTTGCAAATCCATGACAAAAGCTCTACTTATGGCTAAGATAAAATCAAATCACAACCTTTACTCACAAAATAAATCAATATTTCAATTAAATTTTAGTTAAATGTTAAGGGAAGATTTCAATTAAGTTATAAAGGGTTTCACTCCCAATAAATTGTGCAAACAATGAAGCAATCTTCAGGCTTTGAAAGCCTCTTTCTCTATGTGAAAAGAAACGCGTCTAGACGCATAGATAGACATAAATATGTCTCCAAAACAAGGCCTTCTCCAATCTGTAAAGGGAAAAGATCTAAATCAATGAACTTGTATGCCAAACCCCAAAAAATCCCTCAAATCTGAACTGAAATCTCTACAAAGAAATGACGACGAATTTCTATAAAAATTTAAATAAATTATATAAGCCACCAAGGAAACTTGAAAAACCCTTCAATTTATTTGAATTTCTTTGCAAATAAAAGGAAAATAGGTTTAGAGCAGTGATTTTAAAAGGAAACCAAACCCTGCAACTAGAACCAAATGCCAATCTTTTTTTTTGTTTTTTTCGTTCTGGCCCAGATGTGTTTTAATTTAGAAGCAACAAATTTCAGACCTTAAACAATGATAAAAACCTTTTAAGATGATGGGCATAAGCCTGCAAACAAAAGCAACGGTTAGCCTTTATACAAGTCCCAACCAAGTGATAAAAATCCTTAGGAATTTATAAATTGTGCTTGCCAAACAACAAGGGTAAGATCATGGCTTCAAATCCCCGTGGCTCCAAAATTTGCCACGAAATTTTTATGCCTAGATAATTTCAAATTTGCATAGAAAAACCTCCCTTAAACCCTTAAAAATTCATTGCTAAGCCTATGGCTAGGTTTCTTTGGGCTAGATGGATCCAAATAGCCCTACGGATGGATCCAAATAGCCCTACGGCCAGTTACCGAGAGCGTTAAAAAATGAAACCTGAGCCATAGATATTTAAGTACGGCCTCTATGAAATGAATTTTCATTAATGTACAGAGGCACAAGAGTGTTAAAAGAAATCCCCTCGGTCCCTTCCAAATTGATAGACTACCTCCATGAAATTGATAAATGATAATTGCACCCCTGCCTCAAATGATATACGTACGCTCTCAATACCTACGAGAACAAAAATGAAAGGAGATAGATGATAGATGATACGTAAAAATATGTGAATACAGAAGGTTAAAGTTTAAAACATATATATACAAAATTTTAAATCTTACAAATATCAAAATAAAATATTTACAATAAAAATAAAAATAAAATAAGGATGCAAGAAATTATATATACATGAAGGAATAATGTAATGAGTTAGTAAAATAATATAAGGTGAAAAGTTGGCATATATAGGTACAAATTAGAGAAACGTTTTTGAAGTTTTGGATGTGAGACAAAAAATAAACGTTAAGAATTAGAAGTTAAATCCAACTAAAAGAAATTTAAACTTCAATAATTTTGAAATCCTAAAGCTATTTACAAAATAAATAAATAAATAATTTACGAACTATTAGATCTATACAAAGGATAGTGAAAATTAACTAGATACAAATAAACTACAATATTGACAATGGTATAGATCAAGAGGAATATGAGTCCAACTTTTTTCCCTTGATCTAGTGTTTAATAACCCTAATTAGCATATATATCAGATAAGCACAATGATTAAAAAAAAATAAATTTAAAAGGAGGTGCTAGCTTGAAACCCTCATGCATCACAAAATGAAAATCTTATGATAAGCCCAAAGCTTATTTAGTTGGGCTCTTCAGAAAACACAGATCATGAGTTGACTGGTCCAACTGAAAACTTCCCCTAACGCCCAATGATCTAACTCAATATTTCCCTGCAAAACTCGATCCAGATACCTGATATTACATTCAAAATTTAAATTCTTATTCAAACCCCAGCAACTGAGTAAGACACCTGTACTCAAATCACTCTTTAGAAGTTATCATCAATGGCTTTAGAAAAAAATATTTGTGAAAATAAAACATCTTACAGTATTCCCATGAAGAGTAACAATAGAAAAAATTAACCCCAAAGTCTTTCTTTATTATCCAAAAAAAATTAGACAGGAGCTTTTTGTTTAGAACACAACTTAGAGATCAGATGCATCAACTTACAAATGACCTCCTATTTAAAGATGAATCCTCCAACGTCTAGTTCGAGTGATCCTCGTCAAAGAAATATCGACCATTGATGAACATTAAAGTTTCTTTTAATCTCATCTGTCAAAATATTTAAATATTTGGGGAAATTTGAAATTTTTAATTAAATGCATTTTAATTAACTCAAAAACAAAACAATTAGTTAATTTCCCCAAAATTTGACTTTGTCTTAAACCCCAGGGATTAAAGGTTTAAAATTTATAAAAATAATTAATTACCCTAGTCCCGAAACCTTTTAAAATTTAATTTTTTTGGACCGACGAATTTTTCCTTTGGAGAATTTAAATTTACCTAGGACCTAGAATTAATTAAATGTCTGGCTTAGGATTTTAATTAATTTTTGGCTAGAAAATTTGATTAATTAACCTATGAGGGGATAAATTATTTTTCCAACCTGTTGGGTAATGGAGGTCCCGCGTAAGGGTTTTGGGGCAGAAAGCCCAAGAAGTAAGATTCAGATATTGTAAAAATTCCGCAATATGTGGAGTGCGAAGTACAATAGATTGAGTCAAAGGGTAGTCCACCCAAAAATAATAATAAGTAATGTAAATAGAGTCGGCCCTCATAGAGATCGCGGGCCAGGAAAGGGTATAAATAGAGCACGACTCTATGAGGGAAAAGGAGTTCTTTTGGAAAAGAAGATGGAATGGGTTCTTAAAGAAGATAGCCTGAAAGTGTCTATAAGTCTGAGTCGAGGGTTAGGTAGTAGGTAGAGGCTTTGCAACTATGTGCGCAGAGGCCTAGAAAGTCTGCAACTATGTGCGCAGACCCCTACAGCTGAGTGCGTAGGGTAGATATGGATGTATTGGTGAAGAATAATAATAAAGATAAGTTTTCTTCTGTAATTCTCTATTATCGCGCATCTGTTATTATGGTTTACCTTTCTATATCTAGTTATGCAAATGTGATGAATGTATGTGAATCTGGGTTCATTTGGTGTGAAAATAAATTATGTTGGTTAAATGTTTGCTTAAAGACCTTGTTGAATAGTTCTGAATCATAACTGCTTCCTTCAAATAGAATAGGACAAGAATAAGAAAATTATAATCACCCTGGACCAACACAAAGTTCAAGCAGCGCGAAGTTATAAAACAGTGCGCAAACCCTCCAGTGCACATCTAGACATCCCTAGGGTGCAGAAACCTGGTTCCAGCACCCTCCCCTGCTACCTCGGGTGAGACATCAATCCACGCTCAGTGGGTTGTTGCCGAAAGGGCCAGTAGCTGCAGGATTTCTTTGGCTAAATAACTCTTCTAAACCTAGGTTAGGCCCAAACAAGCCAACACAACCCTCAAGACACTTTACATCATGATTTTTATATTTTTTACATCATAAGGAGGAAAACCCATTTGTAATAGACCCTCATAAACTACCTATTTCTGTGACACAAATATAATCCAACAGACCCAGCAATTTGTAATAAAATAACCTAACCAAATAGTTAGGATTATTCCCAAATCACTTTTACATAGACTCGATCAAGAACACTAGGACTCACCTAAGATTCTAGCAACAAAATCCATTCCATATTTGGGGTAAGAATGAAAGGGAAAACTCTGTCGACCATTTGAGAATGGATCAGGGAGACAAAAAACATCCCAAAATGGAGATCATCACTAGAAAGATAAGTTTACCTAGATTGTTACATACATGACATGGTTTTGCTGAAATTATTTACATTATACACATGCAACATGGATTTACATAACATATTAGAAGTCAGGCTGATGATGATAACTTGGATGGCACAAACACATCGATCAGGTGCTATCCCTTTTGCAAAAAAAGGGGGTGCCCTGCTATGGGTCGTTGACACATAGTGGTCAACAAGTGCCACTATCCCTAGTATAGGAGCCCTAGACAATTATATTATAGTTTTTTAATATAACAAAGTTGAGTTGTTGAAAATTGTATAAACATTTACGCACGTGTTGATTTACTCTTGTTTATATTCCATTGTGCAAAGTTGTTGGAAATACTAAGAGGGGGGTGAATCAATATTTCTTTTCAATTGTTATGTTTACCAATTAAGATTCTTCACAATTATAATCAGAAAAATAAATAATAAGAATTATATTAGGAACAAGTGAGGACACCAATCCTCTTTCTCAAAAGTTTGAGTACAGTGATGTTTGAGGCTCCAACCCTTCAATCTACCAGGCTACAACCTGTTTCCAATATCCAAATTGGGATTTTATGAGTCTCCAACCTCTAGGACTCCAACCCTATCCTTCTAAAGGCTCCAACCTTTCTTTTAGAGGCTCTAACCCCTAGGGAACCACCCCTTTAACGTTTTTATTAAAATGAATAAGTGAATTACATTAATTGCTCCATAAGTCTGTTCCAGACTTCCAATCTGTTCACTTAAGACTCCTGACTATCCAATACTTCACTTGTCAAAGATTCCAAAACTGTTAATGCTTCATTTTCCAATTATGCTTTCAATACTGATAATGCTTCACTGTCCAAATATGCTTCCAAGTCTGTCCAAGACTCCTAGTGCTTCACTATCGAAGATTTTCACTTCATTGTTTAGAGTCATAAATTATTTATTAGTTCATGCCTCCAAACTTATCACTGTTCCAACCTTCAATTCTTCATCGGTTCATTGTTGTCCAGAGGTTTTAAGTTTGAATGATATGTGACTGTTAATGTGAGCTTTATAAAAAATTGTCATAGGTCAACTCCTTGTCATAGGTCCGAAGTTATAGAGAATTGACCAAAAACACCAAGATACAGGAGGTATGCTCCATCTTTGCAAATTTTCTGAACCCTTAGAACAAATATATCCTTTAACTCTAATGTGGTCCAAGCCTACAATCCTGGTTTGAAGTTTTGGCTCCAATCAAAAACAAAAATATGAGATTTGTTGTAGGTATACTCAAGTATGAAGTTTATGATTGAGATAAGAAGTTTTATGTTCAAATTTAAATGTCCTCCACAGGTTCAAGCTTTAGGTATACTCTACTGTCAGTAGTTTGAACTATTAACTGATCTGAGTTGTCTAAAAGGGAGCTGTCACAGTTTTGTCCAGGCTTCAGTTCAAAGGTATCACCAGAGGAGAATACATCGAAGGTTATGTTTATCTAACCCAGATAGAAGGCAATGTAATCAATATGTATGAAATATGGAGGCTTGACCTAATAAGTCCAAGGAGGTCTTCAATATTTTTAGGAGGAGGTCCTCACAGGTTACCCACTCTTTAGTTTTGACCTTAAAAATTGTCTTCTTGGCCTCTTATAGTTCACAAGCTGTTAACTTATCGTCTTGTCTTATCCTCTGAATTAATATTCACCGAATGATGGATGAAAAATAAAGTATTACACTTATATTTATACATATTTTTTATTTGAATGAAGGGACATGTCTTTCGGAGGGAGGTTGAATAGGATAACTAATCTTAGGTTGACTAGGTGTTGATGCCCCGAAAATCGTTACATCAACATCGGGATAACCACCCGGTCCGGACCTTAATGTAGCTCCTTTTCCATTTGGGATGGTGGCTCCGACTGGATATAATGGGACCAGTTTCCCAGTAATGAATAAAAGGGGTGGATGAATGATTGGTTTTCTAATAATTGATAATAAATGGAAGACTTATTCTATGAGCGAAAACGTAAATGACTATTTTATCCCGGGAAGCTTCTATTCTTAAGTGCAACGTTTAATGATCTACGTTTGCTGATAGGCATATAGATGGCACTATTCAATAAACAAAGACATTCATTTAAATGATAATTGCTTCGTTCAAATAGTTGAACGAAGTAATTGATAAAACAATATTACACTTCTCTTTTTATATTACTAATACATGCATGATTGAGAGAATAACAAACTCTAAACATCCAATAGTGGAAAGTATAAAGTTTACTGTTAAAACACATTCACATATTCAATAATAGCAAAAATGACCAAACAAAAATTCACATAAGAGGAATAAATTTAGACATAGATAATAGTAACATATGAGCTGCGAATTATTCCCTACGCCAATCGCAATTTGAATTCCTTCTTCCGATTCAGAAATACTTTTAGATAAAGGAAATAGTGCACATTCACATCAAAGCTTCGTTATCAAAATTTGGAAAGATTGGTCCAGTTTTCATAAAAGAATATGCCTAAAGTACAGTAGTTTAACTTCAGGCTTAAGTCATATACAAAAACTTATGACCCTTTCTAAATACATGAAAGAGTCTATAAATACTAAACTAAGCTAACAAACTAAAAAATTAAAATGCTACTAAATTGGTATAATCTGATCTTGAATATCTCTCCCACAGTGATCTGGTAATCGGCAGCAATGGTTCATCCTTCTGGTTGTTTTCCCTTTGTCCTGAGTTGGAATATTGCTAGCATTGGCTCCACTTCTTGAGGGCGACTGAGACGAGAATTGATTTGAGCAGCATAGGTGGCATCATGTATATCGGGAATGATACACCCGATTGAATCCATTAGGCATTTGAGGGCGGCTCTCTGGCTGTATGGTTTTACTAGGAACAACCAATAGGTGTCCCAAGTTAAACTTTTAATTCCTGAGATCAATTTCCCATTCTTTTCTAGTTCTTGGTTACATGACTGCTCGAATGTCTTGGCTGATAATAGTTTACCTGGTGTACATTGAGAAATCATGTTAGATAAATAGAGAGTATTATTGATCAAGTCAATTAAATTTCTCGTAGATAACTTGCATCTAGAAACCGCTCTCTCTACTTTCATTAATTGGGACTGCCACTCCATGAATAGGATTTCTTTATGGGATTCTAAAATTTTGGGCAAGTTTGCTGCCTGTCCCTCATTAGAGTCCTGCTAGGTAAGAAAATCTGTCAAAGTGTCATCGGCTTGCTCTAAATCCTGCCTGGCATCAACTGATTTGTCTATTATAGATGTTGTTATGTCGCACAGAGGTTCAACTTGGGAAATTTCATGACATAACAATCTTATTTGTGTTATTAATGCCTTGTTAATCTGCATTGCCTCTACTCTGAACTCGGCAGGCTTGGGAAGACTCTTGAACCTCTCTACTTGAGCTGATAATTGAGCAATTTGCTCATCTTTTGTCTTTGCCATCTGTTCATTCATCGCCTTCAACTTTGATAATGCCTCTGATAATTCCTTTTGTCTCTGAATCACTCCTGAATCGATCCTCTGTTTCTCTTCATGCAACTGTTTGTTGAGCTGGTTATTTAATTATTGTTACGTGGACAGTTGCTGTTGTAGTTGTTCTGACTTCTTTTGTTCCTCTGATAGCTGTGCTTGTAGTGAAACGATCACTTGATCCTTTTCTTTCAACAAATTGCTTACCTCCGATGCCTTATCCATGGTGGCTGCCGAATAGGAACTAGCATATTGAGATAACTTTGTCATCTCATCGGAGGAGTCGAATTCTTCCCTCCATACCACATTGGTTGTTATTGTTTGTTCAGGGAACGGAGAAGGTTGATCAATCCTTCTCCTTTTCCGCTGTCACTTTATTACAGCCCTGTGTTTTGGGCTATAGAAAACATCCAGTGGAGGAATTTCCTCCACCTGCAAAATAATTTGATCGGAAGGATTCTTCGGAATTATTTCTACTACTGTAGTTGGGGGTAGACCGCTGGTTCCTTTGCCTGGAACCTCCTTTGATGCTGTATCTTGTGTATCGGCAGCTTTGGATGTTTCGGCATCCATTGAGCTCTCAGGATTGCTTATAATTGTATTAAATTGTTGCCATTCCTCGAGCAATCTTGGGTCCATTTGAGTATCAACACTCACCTCCTTGCTTCTCTGCTCTTGCTGCTTTTTCTATTCTTCCTCCCGTATTCTCTCCTGTTCTTTCTTTTCTGCTTCCTCTTTGTTTTTCCTCTATGCCTCGTCTTCCTTCCTCTGTGCCTCTTCCTGTTCTAACCTCCGAAGTTCCTCCTGCTCTCTTCTTTGGACTTCTTCATAGATTTCGGATGTAGCAGGAGGTTCGCTAGTAAGCTGCTTCTCAGGCTCGCTCGATTGTATCATCGGGGTAGTAGCTAGCAAATCTAGAGGTAGAGTTTGCAACCTCTGCTCTCTAAGTTTATTAAATTCTACTAACCCGTCATCATGGTATCTCATTTTAGCTAGCTGCTGCACCTGGAATATAGACTCGGCGGAGGAGAACAGGTCATCAAACTCATCTTCCTTATGTTCAAATTTAGTGAGTTTGGTTTGATCTATAGCATTATAGATGACTTTCTTCGGGTCGAAACGTCTATTAGGCAGAGTGGCGAGGCTTAGGATGTTAATGTTTTCTGCCTCTTTCTCTGCATGTTTATAATCATGCAGAGTATAGACACCACACCTTAGAGGAAAAGGAGGCCAAACTTGCTTCTTTGAATTTCTGAGAGTTTTTGTGGCTGATGCAGTTGTAAGCTGATATGCTATTTCACAAGCTAATAGCTTGTCTGGTATGTACAAGGGGAGGACATGAGGCCTGGCCTGACTGCCAAAAACTCTTACATAAGTGAATTTTTCTTCTCCAAACTAGGTTCCTAAGGCTTTCAAGTCAATCTCTGCCTGAGAGGAGATCTTAGGGGCAGGTTTATCAAAAATTGCATAGTAAATAGGTAGCATGAGTCCATTGCAGACTTGGTATGAATGATGTTTATAATGAGCTTTCCATAATTTCTGGTGGTAGATATGAATAGGCATAGGGTCCTGTGGAGTCCATCTCCACCCTAACACAGGAAACTCGGAATTAAAACAGAGGGTATCCAA
>APFE031159897.1:0-13018 GCA_000404065.3 Pinus taeda
TCCATTGCTATACTTTACATATCATGCTTTTACTCTTTGAGCCCCGAGTAGTTAACCAAAGAAAAATCATAAAAGGCAAAAGGCAAACGAAGAAGGGTGGAGAAATCAAGGCCGGGGTGACTCATGTACCGTGATTGCTCCCTCCTATACATTATATACCTAAGTGTGGGCTTCCCTTTTATTAGCTACTCTTGTACCTTGGCATGTGACCCAGGATTGCCCCCTCCATCCCCTACTCCATACCATCACTTTGTCACATGCCACCACCATTTGAAGGATGTACCATGGACATATCATCCCCTTTAAAAGTAGAAACCACCTAATAGGGCACTTGGTTAACCCCCTTGGAGCTTGGAGACATTAGCACATGCTAAAGCCCACTATGGAAGGGCATGCGATTATGAAGTGCCCACTTGTTGTCCATGGTTTGTAAGCTCTTTAACTCGATTTCTTTAAATGACTTATTGTACTAGAAGGTAAGGGGACGCATTGGATCTTATGCAGGATTACAAATGGTCTCCATTTTGGGTTTGGTCTCCCTATATGGGGTCCTAACCTTTCATAGGGCTACATTGACACATGTAGGGTGTGTGTAGAGAGCCATGGTCCTCCACAATAGTAGACAACATTGCATGGATCCCTAGAGATGTTCAGAGATTGCTCGAGTTTATCTATTGGACAAGGAAGATGCACCTGGTTCGCCATGTGCAGCTGGCCCCACAGTTGTATCATGCAATTGGTAGATGACCTAGGACTTGTATGCTGATGTGACATTGCTTACATTAGATATGAGCCCTTAAAGGTGGTCTACAAGTATTTTCAATCTACTTGGAGGCCCATGAGGTTACTTGTGTGCCCCCACACCCATTGCGAGCACCATAGGTTTATTGTTTGGAGAACAAGGGGCAAACCGCTTGTCCACTACAGTTGGGAGTCCTATTTCTCATTATGCCACATATGGACTTCATCAGGCCTCTTAAAAGGCCAAACACTATGTACTATTGATTATTTGATCTCTTGAGAGGCTTATTCTTTTGTTTATGAGCTAGTTTGGTGGGCTTGTCACCAAAAGTTAGCGATTTTGCACATTATTTTATTCTAGGGGCTAATGTAGGCCTAATTATCTAAATCAAACTCATTAGAAGTGTATAAATACAAGTGACATGAATTCCTTTTAGCATCACCACTTGGATTGGACTTATATCTCTCTTGAGAATTTTGCTATCCTTCTTGTAGGATGAATTTTGGAGCATGGAATTAATTTTGATGTTTGGATTATTTTCTCTTGTCTTGGAGCTTCTTGATTGACAAATTCTTGATTGTTGGATATACTCTTAATACATGTAAGTACAATTTAATGCTATTTTATTTTCTATTATTGTCACATACATTGTTGCTGGGATTTCACTATACTAGGGCTAATTTACTGCATCCATTTATGCGAAGTTGTGGAAATTTGGTTTCTAGATAATGATGCTTCATGTATGGGCCAAGCATTATGAATGAATGTTCCTAGAGATGTTTCTTCATTGAAATTCATCTTGATAAGCCATCAATCTTGCAAAACGAAGTATAAAGTTCTTGAAGTTGCTTTTGCTGCTGCCCTAATGCTATGCTAAGTTATCTTTGAGGCCTACTTAACATAGAAAATTCAATGTCCATAGTCATAATTACTCTTGACTCCAAATCTCCCCAAAGGATTAGGCACTGGTCCACCATAAGTTGATCACCTTAAACCTATTTTCCTTCTCCCCTCTCTTCTTCTCTAGGTCTAGTCCTCTAGGTCACCTAGGGCATCAACTATCTCAAATCTAGCTATCCAAATACTTCGATTTTTGGTCCACAACTACTCTGGCGTGTCCTCAAGAAGCCCTCCGAATTTCATGCGATTCCGATAGTGGGATTTTGAGATATCAAAGCCCTAGCTCGAACACCAATTCTTGCCCTTAGTTTCCCTTAGGCCTGAAACCTCATTGGGATCCTTGCATTGTTTTTCATTGAAAATTCATTCCATGATCCCTTTCCCCTCCATAATTAGGTCAAACATATCATTGGTTGCTAAATTCTATCCCCTTGACCTAACCTCAGGCCCACTTGGTCCCATGTGGTCCCATTCACTATCAAGGTTAATTCTTCAAAGATCACTTGGAACCCAAGTTTCCACAAGAATTCTAGGGTTTAGGGATATCCTTTATAAGACATATACTCGAAGCCTAACCCTTTAAATTCTCCACATGCCCTTCCTTGAGGGTCTTCCATCTTGTCTTCTAAGACAAACATGCCACATATTTTAGCCTCTCTTGTGAATAGGCTTCTAGGATCACCCCTCACCCTATCATTGGTCTATCCATTTTGTGATCCTTATCATAATAAGTCTCCTCCTATTGGTGAAAGTTCGTAAAGAGTAGGGAGCCTTAACTGAGGTAACGATGGGCTATTGCTCCATTGTTTCCCTTAGCCTAGTAGTAGCCCTTCAAGGATCTCCTTTTAGGACCCTTGCTAGTTTGAGCGATAACAGATCCCAGGGCCAACTTTTACTCTTGGAGATTCTAAGACTTTCTAGACTCAAAAATACTTCTTTTTACAATTACAAATTGCTCGGAAGGGTCTTATAAACATAATGTTGACTCCTTTCACTCATGACAATAAATCCTAAGACCTAACAAATCCTTGAAGCACGAAGAACATGCTTTTACCTAAAAGACCATCAATAATGAGCATGAAACCCATGCTTCAACAATAAAATTTTTCTCTTCTTTTTCTCATTTGTTACATAGGATACATATTGAAATGAGTGTAACAATTATGAAGACCGAAAGTAGTTACATTTCTCAACACTCCCTTTTAACTAGGGAGGTATTCATAATTGTACAAGCGATACAACATCATATCTCATACTGAAGAGTTCTCAAGAAGAGTCAGATTGATAAGCCATACTGTAAGCATCATCATCATGACTAACACTGTTCCTGAGGCCTAACTGGAAAAGCTCTTCTATAATTGAGAGAATTATGCAAGGAGGCTTTACATGTGATACCTCACTACCTCTCTAAGGTACATACCCCATCTAGATGTCCACAAGGTATGTCCTTTTAGGACTATTCTTATCTTGGATCTCCATACCTCATTCCTCAAAGAAAATTGGTCCTCTTTGATCACTCTTCTCTTGGATTCCTATCCGATCCTCAAAGAGTGTTGGTCTCTTTCATTTCTTGGATGTTATATCCTCAAGGAAACCACATATGCTTATCCAATCCTCCTTCATTCTCTCCTCATCACCTGAGGAGGAGAATGCACATGTGATGTTCATCACCACTCCCTCCCAACCAGAGAGTACATCCCTATTCTCTCTTAATCTTGAGAATAGAACCTTGTTCCTTATTCACGGAGATTCCTTTTGCTCCCTCTCAAACCAGAGGAGATTCCTTCCTTCTAATAATGGAAGCCAACATCACAAGCCTTCTAGCTTGTCTTCGTAAGTGTATCAACTACTAGTTCTCCATAGCTACATGGTTCCCTCTTTTCTTCGCATCTCTTGCATCGGGCTTGCTTTTTTTCAAGGTATCAGAAAACTGGTGCAACAACTCTGAGGGTGGGTTTATTATTATGTAGGAGAAATATCTGAATACAAATCTAGGATGCTCATCTAGCAATCCTTTACAGAGAAAATACTGGCGGAAAATTTGAGTGAGTTTTACCTCACTTCACTTGACAGAATTCCGGTTGAATTGGCACAAGACTGGCTAGCCCCGGATATATCTGCGTTGGCCTTGCATCATCTTCTCCCGGCTACTGTGCTGCCTCTGCGTTTACTCTCCCGGCTGTTCTAGTAGTTCCTAGCAGTGCTCGACAGTTCCGACAGTTTCCATTGTTCCGATAGTTCTAGATTCTGTGTGATAGGTAGATTTTCTGCGTTATCTCTCCTGGCTACTGTACTACCTCTGTGTCAGCTCTTCCGACTGCTGTGCTGCCTCTCTACAAGCTCCCTCTGCCTCTCTATTCTGTATTTTCCTGAAAGTCCTTGTCCCGGATTCTCCCTGCCCCTTTGCTGCAAGATCTCCCCAATCGATCTTCCTCCTAGGAACTTCTCACCTCAGGATATCGATTTCCTTAATCTCTCTATGTTTGTTTCCAATTGTACCCCAAGCCTCCATTTTATACTTCTCCTGTTGAGTCTTCAACGACTGAGATTAAGTCTCTAATCAACAACTAAGATTAAAACATGACTTGATTTGCGTTCTAGATCATTCTCACCCATATTTTGATTAATACCAATTAATATTTTAATTTCCCCAAGTTTAGACTTGGGAACTCCATTAAAAATACTAATTCTTTTAATAAAATACAATCCAGGTGGAATTTCATCAAATGGTTTCTGGGTTCTTTAGAACTCATGTGCCTTAACCTTTCCACAATTTTCAAAGCTAGCGGACTTCTGATGCTACCAAAAACTAACACTCCCTCTTAGCAAGGAAAGTACTCTAGCAACAATGTCCACTTGCATGCTGCTCTGTTTCTGAAGCACCTCCTTTCTGCAATGTTGTAGCCACAAACACTGTGTTGTTGCTGCTACTGTATTGCTGCCTATGACACTGCCATTGCCACTGCTGCATTTGTACTACAACTCCCTCTCAAATGCTGGATCTGCTATGCTGCTAGCACTGCCACTGCTAACACTGCATTCGTATTGCATCTCAGTTGCTGAGAGAAGCAACTGAAAAACATCCAAAATTAATTGAACTTAACTGTGTTCATCATAATACAATGAATGTTGGAATATGACTGCTACTAGTCTTTGACCCTCTGAATCTTTTGCGCTGCTGCTGATTTCTGCACTGTGCCAACTGCACTGCTGCCAACCTTGCTCTGTGCTGATCAGTCTCTGGTCCCAATCCACTGCATCTGTCCTCCAAAAAATCCACTGTATCATCTGACACTTAGTCCATCTCGCTACTACTGAATCTTGGGCTCACATAGCAAGGAGTTGATTCAAGAGGTGGACTCCTCAAGGATCCTACCCACATGTAGTCCTCCCGACTACAACTCAATATCGCCCCATTTCCCTCCTGGATATGCGTGGGCACTCATGGCAAACTCATCCTCGTTTATCTTCGCAGCTGCAACCTTTGGATCATGCTTCTTGTCCTTATCCTTTTGCTTCAAAGGACACTGAGATGCAAAGTGACCCATCTCGCCACATCTGAAACATTTCACCTTTGAAATGTCCTTCTTTTGCTTCGGCTTCTACTATCCCTTCGATGCTAGAGCTGCATTCTCCTCCTCCTCCTCCATCTTTGTGCCACTCCCACTGTTGCCATTGACATTGATCTTCACTAGGTCCCTCCTTAACTCCTCCTGTTGAAGAGACACCCGCATCTCCTCCCATGAAGGTAGTTTTTCTCTACCCAATATGCTTTGGACGAAAACTTGCCATTCATTCGAGACTCCATTCAGGGCTATTCTCACTGAAGTATAAAAAACTTCAGATACACATAAATATGTATAAATATTTTATTAATAAGATGAATTACAGATAGATGAGATTACAATTGCGGTTGCCTGGCTTATATACCGCCATAGGCACCTTTTGGGAAAGGGCATGATCTTATGATCGTGCCCTTTCATCTAACTAAACCTAAAATCAAACAATAACCTAAAATTAACTAATTTTTTACATAACATTGCCTTCCTCTTGAAAGAATGCTTTGTCCTCAAAGCATAAGTAATGACAGATGTTGTTGAAGAATGATTTATTCTCCCAGAAAACGTCTTCTTCGGGTAAGCCCTTCCACTTGATCTGATATTCTAAGATGATCAAGGTCTCACATTTTAAAAGGTCTTGGATTAATCTCTCAAGTTTCGTTTTTTGGTGATGTGGATATCGGTATGGCTTAATGTTGACAGGGTCTTATCTTGCCTTGACTTCTATTGTATGCTCAATTTCCCTATTAGGCTGCATCTTCATAGGTAGGTCTTGAAATACTTTTTCATGCTTCTGAATCAGATCTTGTATCTCTGGTGAATCTTCTCTGGTCATATTTATCCATGCAACATTGTTTTTTTCGTTTCCATCGAATTTAGGCATCTCGACTTTTGCCCGTTGTTGGCATGTTGCTACTGGTTGAGCGCAAAAAGGGTGTTGATTGGTAAAGTTATTCCAGAGTTGCTTGTTTGTAAAGGCTACGTTACTTGCTTCTTGGTGGGGTATCGTTGATTTTTTTGGGGTTTCAACTTTGTCATGAGAGTATGTGGACTTAGTGGAATCTGACGAGATGTATTCTTGATTTTCTTCACCATCTTTTAATAGCTCTTCGGGTGTACAATTCGACTTTTTACACAGACTTTTCAGCATTGTTAAGACTTCTCTGAAGTTTACTTCTGTTTGAACATGTTGACTTTCCATCTTTATCTCTATTCGATTTGTCGTATCTTCAAGATTTTTGATTTTGTCCGCTTGCTCCCCCAGCTTGCTTTCGACTTCATTTAATCTTTTACTGACCTCGTCGTAGTTGTTATTTATCTTTTGCTTTGCATCAACCAATCTTTTTTTGAGAAATCCGCCATTGTCATTGTCGGACATCGAGCGGGTTGCGGGGCAGTGTATTTATCTGCCAGCTTAAGTGTTTTTTTTTTTTTAATAATTAAATTTAAATTAATAATTTTTTTTAAATTAAATTAAATTAATTTAATAAATTTAATTAATAATTTTTTTATTATTTTATTATTTTTAAATTTAAAAAATTAATTTAAATAATTTATTTAATTAATAATAATTTTTTATTAATTAATAATTAATTTAAAATAATTAAATTTAATTAATTAATTTTTTTTTTAATTATAATTATAATAATTAAATTTATAATTATTTAACCTTATATATTATATATAAATTAAAGTTATAAATTATAAATTATAATTAATTAATATAATTTAAATATGATAATATATTAAATTATAAATTAATCAAACTATAATATTTTTATATATTATCATTAAACGTTGATAGTTCACGTCTTCTATTCCGAAACTTTATAGTAAACACGTTATAACTATTATATATATATATATAATATATATCACAACGTATTATTTATGTTATGGTTAGCTCGTTCGGTTGAACCGTCACACGTTATATCTATCTTATATATATATCATAACTATTTTTTATTTATGTTACGGTTAGCTCGTTCCTTATGAACCATCACTTTTGACCTTGACCGAGCCGTATATCACCGCAGGAAGGTAATTGAACAGCGGAATGGAAGGTCGGGATGCGAGCGGTGACTTAACCGAAACTGCAGCAGAATATTCAACTCAGCGACGGTCAACCTGTGATTTGGACGACGCGTGATTGGTGGAGAAATAGAACACGACCCAATAGGCAGGCTGTTGGACTGTCTGGAAGGTGGAGTCAGTAGATAGGTTGGGGTGGGCGATGAATGGGTAACCGAGATGCAGTGGAAATAGAGATGAAAGGAAGTTGTGACAGGGAGGAGGCAGTTGGGGACGTTGATAAGTGTACTAGTGCTTGCGGACAATCGGAGGTCGTATGCAGCAAGAAGCCAGCAATCGAACTCGTATGCAACAAGAAGCCAGCAATCGAACTCGCTCCGATACCAATGAAGTATAAAACTTCTGGATAACAGAAATATATATATAGAAATAATTTATTAATAAAAGAATAGACAGATGATGATGATTTACACTGGGTTGCCTGGCTTATATATTGCCATGGGCACCCTTTGGGAAAGGGCATGATCTTATGATCGTGCCCTTTCGTCTAATTAAAATTTAAAATTAAATAATAAACCTAAGTTAACTAATTTTTTACATAACACTCACCGTCGCGGTTGGCTGAGGAGTGGACCCCATTGCAGGAAGCTAGTCTTTAGTGTCCCGAAGACACTGAAGATAGAGGTTCACCCGTTCTCCTTTCTGCATCAAAGTCCGCTGCAACTTCTGTTCTAGGTACATCTTCTGCTGTTTGGAAGAGCCTTCATACAAAGAAGACAAGGCTTCCCACATCTCTCGAGCTGTATCCTTGCCTTGCAAATATGAGACCACATGATCTCAAACTCAATCGAGAATGAGCCTCTTAGCCTTCCCCTGCTCGACCTTGTTCTTCTTCTTTTGATCGTTGTCAGCAGGGACAACTACAACGCTATTGGCATAGGCCTCGAGATCATATTCTTCTAGAACAACTAAGATTCTAGTCTTCCATATGACATAGTTGGAAGCTCCTTCCAACCTGTCTTGATCTCTGAGCCCATGCGATGCCATTTCACCCAACTGTCGAACTGACTCATCCAGTCACTGCTTAGCACTGCTCAGCTGCTCAGCAAGTGAGAAATTCAAACTTTTTGGCGGAAAGTTCTCTGAGGAGAAAATTCCCCTTCTACATGTCTTCGTTCTTTTCCAGTAGATTTCTCCATTGGTAGAAACTGCGTCCTTCAAGCATTGCGCTGAGGCTCTCTGTCACTCCCTTTGCCTCTGCAAACTCACAAACTGGAAATCGTACCTCTGTCATCTCACTGAGAGAGAGATTTCCTCGGATCTGCTTCCTGGCAAGGACTGCACAATCCCTTCAAGGGGATTCGAATTGCTGCCAAATGCGGCTTTTGGCCTCATTGCTCAGCGCTTGATCTGCTCTTCCTATTTCAAAATCAATGCTCTGATACCATTTGAAAATTCCTACACTGAAGGAACCCCTAGTGTAATAAATCCTGAATTTGCTTCACCTACTTGATTTTTAAATTTCATTCATCAAGTTATTCTTCTGAATACTCAAGCAAATTATTTCTGCAACCTACACTGATTAAATATTTGATCTCATGAAACAAAAAACAGAGTAAAGAACAAGATACATAGGACACTTATTTTTGGACACAATAGTCCCCGGAAAAACCCAATGCGGGAAAACCGGTGCAATAGCTTTGAGGGTTTATTATAATGCATGAGAAATATCTGAATACAAATCTAGGATGCTCATCTAGCAATCCTTTATAGAGAAAATACTTGCGGAAAATCTGAGTGAGTTTTACCTCACTTCACTTGGCAGAATTCTGGCTGATCTGGCACAAAGCTGGCTAGACCTGGCTATTTCTGCGCTGGCCCTGTGTCAGCTTCTCCTAGCTATTGCGCTGCCTCTGCGTCTGCTTTCCCCACTGTTCATGTAGTCCCGATAGTTATGGCAGTTTCCGACAGTTCTCGACAATTTCGACTGTTTTGGATTCTGCGTGACGGGCATCTTTTCTGCATCAGCTCTCCTGGCTACTGCATTGCCTCTGCGTCAGCTCTGCCGGCTATTGGCGCTGCCTCTCTGCAAGCGCTCTCCGCTTCTTTGTTCTGTATTTTTCCGAAAATCCTTCTCCCAAATTCTCTCTGCCCATCAGCTGCAAGATCTCCCCAATCGATTTTCCTCCTGAGAACTTCTCACCTCAGAAAATCGATTTCTTGAATCCTTGTGTGTGTGTTTCCGAATGAACCCCAAGACTCCATTTTATACTTTTCTTGTTGGGTCTTCAACGACCGAGATTAAGTCTCTAATCAATGGCTAAGATTAAAACATGACTTGATCTGCCTTCTAGATCACTCTCACCCATATTTTGATTAATACCCATTAATATTTTAATTTCCCCAGGTTTAGACTTGGGAACTCCATTAAAAATATTAATTATTTTAATAAAATACAATCCAAGTGGAATTTCACCAAACTTTTTTTGGGTTCTTTAGAATTCATGTGCCTTAGCCTTTCCACCAATTTTCAAGGCTAGAGCACTTCTGATGCTACCAAAAATTGACAGATATTCCCTTAAACTACTTCTTCGCTACAAACTTGTCCTTCTAGCAATTGCCCAACTATTTGGTCTAGCAACTTTGTCCCAACAACTGCTATAGAAGCCCTAATCTATCTTCGTCTAGAGACCTCCATGGAGCAAAACAACTCTCCCCAAGGTCAACAAGGTCAAGAGAAGGATTTCGCTCTATCCAACAACTTGTTCCTACAATTCTGCTCCCCAGCAATTCGAACCTACGTCTTCGGTCTCTATGGTTGCAAAAATCCTAGCTTCTTCACATGTGTGAGAGAGATAAAGGTCAAAGACAAGATATTTAGGCTTCCCAACTTCTTCTAGAACTTTGCTCTCCTTTTCCTAGCTTCCAAACTGTTAGAGTCGGTCTAGAAGCCCTCCATCAGTGATCAAAGCTCTTTGCATTTGCATAAGTAGGTGTCTCATCAGTGTCATCTTATTGCATTCCATTAGGCATGCCATAACCCTGATGGAGGAGCTTGTGTCTTTTATTCCCCTCTTGGCACTGCTGGATTAAGTTTGTTTCAGTCAATAAATTCTTTACAAGGTCATTGGTCTTGTTATGAGGTCAAGGTCCTAAGTCTAGTGTTTAGTCCATTTTGTCTTTGAGGTCATGTTTTTAAGGTCAATAAATGCCTAGCAGGCCAGAGGATGTCCATGAAAGCATCACTTCAGATGATTTCATATTGTATAGCTAATTTTTACCTTGAGTTCAAAAACTCTGTTTTTGACGGCGAGGTCATTTTCTCATTTTTGTAAAAATTTGTAAAAAATTCAAATTCTCCAGAAGTTAGCATGCGGCCCTGGTCCCCTTTGCCAAGACTCCTCAGAAGCTACCTCTGCAAAAGTTTTCAAGCAAAAACATCATTTCAACCAATTTCAGGACAAAAAGGAACCCATAAGTCAACAACATTTAAACTTTGAAAAAGTGTCATGTTATAAACATTAGAAAGTGTGTTTGAGGGGAAATTAATTCAAAACAAGTTTATAAAAGCACCCCTCCCTTCATTTTATCATTATTTGCCTCCAAGACTCCAAGAGCAAGTCTGAAAGGCGACTTAGTGAAAAAACTGGGCGAAATTGCTGTGAGAGGCCGCGTGCGACGCATCAGGACCTGTGCGCGACGCGTTGGGCAGGCGCGACGCGTCAGGGCAGTCATCGCAGTGGGAAAAAGACACAGGCGCAACGCGTTGGGCGCGCGCTACGCGTCAGGACCCGTGTGCGACGCGTTGGGGTTTACACACAGAAAATTGCCTTCAAACCTCAAATCGACCCCAAATCTCTTCAAGGTTGCAGGTAGTGCTCCAAACATCAATTAGATTGCTTGCTAAAGCTTGAATGAGCATTTAAATGTCATCATTTTGAAATGAGAAGTTCATGTGTATTTTGCTTACAAATGTCAAAGTGCAAGTAAGGCTGGGGTTTTGTTTTTTTTTTGCTGCTCAAGGTCATCCCTTTTCACCCCCATTTTTTCCCACATCTCATTACCATCTCCCTTGTCATTTTCACCTAATCTCCCTAACAAAATACCAAAAGCCCTAAAACCCTATCCCTATCCCTAAAATTCAATAACATCACCCTAAACCCTATTTCCCATGAAACCCCTGCAAATTATAGTTGTATAATGTTGTATATGTCATGATTCATTCCCTAAATCCCCTTTTACTTATATTTTCCCTCAGTTCCCTCAAAAGTCTCCCTTCCCTAACATCTCCCTTGTGTTATTTGTCCCCTTGAAGCAACGTTTCAACAGTGAAAACAACAGTTTTTTGAGCAGAAGCAGCACTACATTTCACCCACTTTGCTCTTGAAACCATGTCAGAAACTGAAACCGATTATGAGCAAAGTGATGGCCGTGAGTCAACACCAGAGGTTGAGGTACAAAGGAGGCCTCACAGGGGTGGAAAGAGTGGTCACCATGTGAGAGAGGAGCCCACCTCTTTGACCTATTTACAGGCTTGTCCACTTGCAGTCACATGTTTCTGCCATCAATCATGTTATGAATTTTGCGAGAGGATTTCTCAAATTCAGCATCATAGGGAATTGGTCCGCTTGTTTGTTTTGCATCTGCACAAAGGGCGTGTGAATCTTGCAGGGGTGGATTTTACATTGTCACCTGAGATTGTTGCTCAAGCAACAGGGATACCCAATGTTGGAGAAGAGTGGAACAAGCGCCAGCTATTGGACAGATTTCATTTTGAGCCCAACATTAAACCTGCATTTGTAAGGCAGGTAACTGCTGTGTTTCCTTTCAGATTCTTGAAGGACGAGTATGCGCCCCTGATGAGACTCATCATTCGCTATTTCACCTGTGAGGGAAGATTTTCACGTTTGTATTCGTATCATATCCGCTTGTTGATGCACTTCACACGGGTACGGATGATGAACACGCCATTTTTCATGTGCCGGAATATTGAAAGGATGGTGTCCTTGGTGCAGAGAAAGAGCCCAACACAGCAACACAGGAGCATCTATCATTATGCTTTGATCCAGATTGTGGTCATGCATCAGTTGGCCCAGCAGGGTATTCTATGGGAGGACTTCATCTCTCGAGATTTCTTCGCAGCGCCACCACCCCCTGAGGTTGTTCATGAGGAGGGAGGACCTTCATAGCAGTATGACATCCCTGAGCCCAGACATGTCAGTTCCCCTCCATTGGTCACATATCAGAGAGGCCATAGGGCCTTGTTTGCATCAGCTCGACGAGTATTTTCTCCACAGCAGGTGGAAGGGGTCTCGCCTTCTTCATTAGCACCGCGAGTGTTATCTCCACACCAGGTGGAAGGGGCCTCGCTTCCGACAGCAACACAGGTATCAGAGAGGGGCAAGCAGCCCATGATTGAGGAAGGATTGTCAGGTGATCCAGATATTGACATCATTGATATTGAGGCTAGCTCTCCTGCCTCAAAGCTTAAGGAGATCATCCGAGAGCAAAGGACTGAGAATGAGTCGTTGCACAAGAAATTGCAGATGGAAAAATGGGTGATTAATTATTTAGAGCAGCGCAACAAATAGTTGGAGGATGAGCACGAGCTTTATAAGCAGCGGAAGATTCGTGAAGACCGAGAATTGGCCCGTAGGAGACCCGGTGATTTGACACCCATAGATCGAGAATCCATGCTTATTCGGGCGAACGCTCATTTGGAGAGGTTGCTAGCCAAGGCTAACAAAGATAAGGACATGCTCCGGAACATGAAAAACCATTATTG
>APFE031159901.1:0-29245 GCA_000404065.3 Pinus taeda
AAGTCCCACCATCTTGGAGGCTTATTCCTTGTAGCTTGGCCTCTACTCCGTGCTCGAGAATTTGAATCCATTTATGAAAAACAACTAAGTTAACACATATAAGACATAAATAGGAAACCATCAACCACATATTTCACTTTTAAACTACTACAATTCAACTATGCCAGCAAAATATAATCCACTTCTCATCTGCTCAGAAGACAATATGTACATAATAGGGTTATGGGTGGAAGAAATAAAGAGGTTAGAATGTAAAATATTGAACCCCAATTAGTTAATAAAATATGAACTTCATTTACAGAGGGATGCATTTGCATGCTGATAAAATCTCTTTAGTTTCCTTCTTTATTTCTTTTTCATTTGTAAAATATTTGATCGAGTTTCGTAGTAGAGGGGTTTCTTAGCTTTTCCCTTTTTTTGTGTCGATTTCATTTCAAAAAGAATTGTGTTGTATACAATATATTCCTGAGGGATACCCTCCCTTTTGTTTACTTTGCAGACTGGGTTAGGGTTTAGGAGGGTTTAATGGTATGGGAAAAGGAGAAAGACCTAATACAACAAAAGTAAGTGTAGGAAGAAGTGAGATAATTCACATATATGTTTTCCTTTTATATCTATAGTGTTGTAAGAAAATATTCATATGGTTTTTTATATTAGAGAAATTTTGTTTGAGTACATCGAGAGATACATCCATTACAAAAAACCCTTGAAAGTTACACACAAGAAGACTTGCATTAACTAAGGAAAGGCATGCAACACCTTTGCCTTTTTCTTTTATAAATTTCTACTAGTTACGCTCTGTTTGAAGGAAAAACTAGGGGAATTGAAGGAGGGAAAGTGAAACATTATGTTGGTATACATATGAACAAAGGCAATTTCACCAGTCCCTGGAAAGGAGCGCAACATTTGTTCACTTTAACAATTTTGAAATGAACCCAAGGTTCTTGATAGAACAAAACTTTTGTAGCATTCCTCTTTAAACATAGACTTTTCACAATTGTAATTGCAGACATGGTTAAAATTTTGTTTACCATTGTCTAAAAAAAAACAAATGTGAGAAATTTATGAGAGGATGAGAGTTAATTTTAAGAGTAGGGGTAGGAAGCACCTTGTCTTGGGTATTTATAAAAACTAATGTGAATAAAATAATTCAAAGCAGTGACTGGAAAGGTTATAAGAGAAATATACTGGCAAGGCATAAAGATGCAAACTCAATTAGTGACAAAACATAGAAAAATTGTGTAATGAACAATAGGGTTACCTGGTTTGTGTGAGAGTAATAGTGCTTCAATAATCCCAACTCTGAGGCAATGATTCATCTTCAGACTGTAGCAAATTTCAAATGAAAACAAATTTTACAAATCAAGAGACAAAACCAAAAACCCCAATCCATTTGAACTATATATCAACTTCAAAACATGCAATCGTAATTGATGAGTTAGTAATGGGCATTAATATTGTAGGAAAATATTGTGATTCTAAAGGTTGAGAAATAAATATTTGGGAATGCATACATGTTCAAAATATCGACTCACAACTATAGTGTTAACAATAACTCATTAAACCCTTTGCAACAATTAAAAATTAACCAACAACATACCAAATCACACACATCAACTAGGGTTACAAGTGTTGTCACATCACATATGGAGCATGGCGAGGTCCTACATTCACTTTGAAATATCCATCGAAAAAATATAACAAGCCTCCCATCAAAACCGTGTAACATCTATTGTGGGTCGTTAAAATAACAGTGATATAGATATGACAATGTTTAATGAAGTCCACAAGGTATGTAGTATGTTCACAATATATCAAAGTTGAAGCACATACAATTACAATGTTCCAATCATATAGTGGCATGATTTATCATATAACATTTTTCAAATAGAAGCAACCATTTTCCATAACATCAAATCCTTTGATATCATACATCTATTCTATGCAAGGTTACTAACAATGTGCCATGAAATACTTCCTCTTTTTCTAAAAAAGAAATCAATTTGTCTAATCGTGCAACAAATTGTGTAATGATATGTATGAAAAGTTTTCCGTAGAACACTTGAAATCCATTTTCCTTTTAAAACAAAATAACCATTTTTGACATTGTAGGTTTAGTGATGCAATTGATCAAATATCATAATGTAGTGAAGTGAACATTATTAAAAACAAGCTGCATGAAATCTAGAATCCAAACATGTTCATTTTTCATGATGAGTGCAATATATCTCAAAATAAAACTTAGTGGTCCTCCCCTTTGGTCATGATAGTGAAACATATTAGTAAGACAAGGTTATTGGTGGTCAATTTAGGTGTGGCCAATCACAATAGAGGTAAGAATTTTTTTTAGCATATTACAAAATTAGAGAATAAAAAATAGGTATCAAGATCTGGTTACTCCATAGGGAAATATAGACAACGATATTGAACTCAGTATCTGTGGTTTCGTAAAATAAAAAAGCAACCAGGATCACCCCAATTTCCCTCCCCATCACATGAGAATTTATGAAAAAAGAAAAATGCTCTATTAAAAATTATTATTCCCATGACATATTTCTTAGGGAAGCTTTTACTAGAGCAAGAGTAGGTAGATGTATACACTTTATCTTGTTGTAACAAAAAAGAGTTACCATATATGCACTCAATATTAAAATCAAAACATGTTAAAACTCTTAGCAGTAATACCTCTGGTTTTTCACCCTTGAGTGAGTTGCAATAGGCAAGAATTGTTGTTTTTGTGTCGAGTCTCTTAGAAAAAATACATATTTGACTTATTTTATTTTATGTATCAACAAAAAAACAACATATAAAATGTAGAAAGGAAAGAATAAATAAAATAAGCAACACAATAAAATAAAATAAAGCAAGAAAACAAAAGAAAAGAAAGATAAACAAGAACAATGACCATAACAATTTTGTAATTGAACAAATCCTTCAACAAGATCTGAGTAATGCTTATGATAAGAACCATGTTTTGGGTAAGATAATAGTCTCTCATAGTCATCCTTTATAAAGTAGGAATTGACACCCACTTGAGCAACAATTTCATATGAGCCTATCTAGAGCCTTTGGAATTTTGAATGTTTGCTCTTTTCAGCATGAATAGAATCCCACAAAAGAACTCTTTGAGCAGTATTAAAAATAGAATATTTAACCCTTTTATCATGATATTTTGTAACATTTTTTGCCTTTTATGCATTTTATTGAAAGATTTAGTTCTTTGTTCATTGAGGGTTAGGAGTGCATGATAGCTCCTAATGATATCATATTCTTTAAATTCTTCATTTTGAAAAGCAAGGCGAAAGTAAGCCTTTTGTAGCTCGACTGGCATACTGACCTCCTCTCCATAAATAAGCTGAGCTGCAAGAGTGTGACCACAATAGTTACTTTAGGAGTAGTGCGATCTTCCCATAAGGATTTAAAAAGTAAATAATTCCATTTCCTAGGATTATTTCAAATAATTCTTTTGAAATTTTTGAGAAGATTTTTATTTGTTGATTCAATCAAACCATTTCCTTGGGGGATGTAAGTATATGGAAATGTATGCTTAATAGCATACTTACCACATAAGAGCACAAACATAGTAGGGATAAAGATAGGTCCATGATCATATACAATATGTATAGGTGTGCCAAATTTGGGCATTCATGTTTCTTCAAGGAACAAAATGAATCGCTCATCAACAACCCCTTTTAAAGGAACTTCTTTAGTGCATTTAGTGAAATAATATGTTGCAGTCAAAATAAAAGTATGACTAATTGAAGAAGGTGGGTTGATCATCCCTATAGAATCAAGTCCCCATTTAATAAAGGGGCAGGTGGAAATGATACGATCTAAAGGAATTGATGAATATTGTAACTTTCCAACTACGCGCTAACATTCATTACATGATCTAACAAATTTGAAAGTATCCTTTAAAATATGTAGCCAATAGAATCCGACTCTTATGATCTTATAAGATATGGTCCTTGCAGAAAATTGACCACTAATGTTATTAGATTGCTCACATAAGCCATGTAAATATTTTAAAATGTGATTTGCAAATATTTCATTTACACATATGGGGAGCATGCCATTAGGATATTTTCGAAATGAGACACTACCTACAAAAGCATACTTTGATGCATCAAACCTTAGTTTTATTTTTTGGATTTTGTTCAATTTTTCTGGGAATATTTAATGAGTTAAATATAAGATGAAATCATGATACCAAGGGTGTGAATGAAGGCTAGATTTATCATCTCGGAGAAGAAATAAATTAGTAAAGTATTTATTATGAAATTCAAGATCCTTACTTTGGTCTAAATATTGTGCAAGATGGAGAGATAGATCTCGATCCTTAATGGTTTTTGTAGTGACTATAGTGATATTATGTTCCTGAATATTTGTTAGCCAATGTACAAATTTTCTAGAAATTAGATTTTGAGAGAGAAAAATTTTCACAGCTAGCATAGGAGTTCTTACCTCAGTATGCTTTCCAAGGATCAAATGTCTGAACTTTTCAACAACCTTACTGGGAGAGTAATCATGTTTCTCAATCAATGAATATTTCATAGCATCATTGGACAAGATTTGACTAGAAAATGCTATGGGATGCTCCAGTCCTTCACTATTTTTCTACATTAGGATTGTATAAATTGATTCCATTGTAGTGTTAGTATATATGATAAAATATTTAGAGAAATCAGGTATAACTAAAACATGGGCTATTGAAATAGAATCCTTGATCTATTGGAAGGATTTTTGGGAAGGATACTTCGAATTTAAAAATTGGTTATTATTTAATAAACTATGAATTGGCTTGAAAAGCTTGGCAAAATTTGGAATGAAATGCCTTATGAAATCTATTTTTCCCATGAAGGATTGTATGTCCGTTTTCAACACAGGAGGAAAGAGAGCTTGAATGGAAGATACTCAATCAGGATCAATACTTATACTAGAATCAAATACAATATGCCCAAGTATTTTACTTGATTTGACGACCACAAATTATTTTGCACTGTTTAATGATATCCCATATTTTTTGCAACAAGTAAAAAATATTGCAAAGTGATTAAAATGATCTATCTACTTTTTAGAATAGATTGTCATATCATTTAAATATATTTGAATAATTTTTTTGATTACATCATCAAAAGAAATATTCATAGCTCTCTAAAATGTGTCTCCAACATTTGTTATACCCAAAGGCAAGTGATGAAAAACAAATGATCCCCATTTAGTGGTAAAATTCGTCTTATGCTTATCACTTTTCTTCGCATAGATTTGGTTATAGTGAGAGAATCCAACTAATAATGACATTATAGTAGAACCAGCAACTTGTTATAAAATTAATTCCATGTTGAGAAGAGGAAAATTATCTTTCATGTAGGCCTTATTTAATGATTGAAAATTGACACACAAACAAATTTGGCTATTTTCCTTAACTACCCATTATGAGTATTTGATAGGATAAATAATATCGATAGCTAATGTTTTGTGAATTTCAACTTTGATGGTCTCCTTTAAGGTTGGATTTATAGGTCATTTCCTTTGTCTAACTGGTGGAAAATGATGCAGGAGCATCAAGGCCATTTTTCATTTGTAAATATGTGATAAAAGGGGGGTGTGACAATTTTTAATATTTTATAAATTAAATTGTTATTTTTAATGAAATATGAGATAATTATGAAAAGTGAGGATTATGCAAATATTCTTTTTCTAAATAAAAGGATATGAGAGAAATAGTTTAGGAGCAAAATTTGGGATTAGGATTTCTACGTATGGGATTAGTTGAGAAAATAAGGTGATGAGCGATTTTTCTAAATATTAATTTAGAAATTAGTTTCATTAATTATGGGTGAGAGAGGATCCTTAGGGATTCAAGAGTGATTTTAGGATTTTGTTGAGAAGTTGAAGGGATTGAACTTAGAATAGATCCTTCTAAATTATTATAAATTATCAAGCCTAAAAGACATTGAAAATCAGAGACAGAGAGATAGAGAGTGTAGAGTAAGGAACAAAGGTGTTTCTATTTGGACGCCTTCGGGCAGTTTGTAAAAGGCCATCAATTCCAAATATATGGCCAACAAAAGTTTGTAAGTAATTTGTTTTGTTTCAAATTATATATATATACATTGGTTGATTGTGAAAGTTGTATGTGTATAAATTGAGGTATCAATCATTAGAGAGATCCACTGAATTTGTAAGATTGATTTATACTCAATAGTTGGAAGGATTGATGTTAATATGACAATTTTTAAATCCATGTGAGAGCTCATTTTTGGTGAGTGAATGGTTGTTTATATCGATCTGTAATGAAAGGAAGAGAGCGCCAGTGAAACTGTGAGCTTCATAATAAACCAAGAAGGCTCGAGTTAACTTCTACAAAAGCGTTGGAGGTGGTGGTATGTTCGACTGACAGTTTGAACAAATTGATGTGTTTGAATGAGCATTGCATAAATTGTGGATTTAAATCCCTGTTTGCGTTGTTCCCATTTGAAATTGAGTCTACGAGTCTATGAGTGTCTTGAACGATGTCGTTAGAATGGGCTAGAATGAATGCATAGTTTGAAGCGTTAAATTAGACGTTGTTTATGTTAATTGATGATGGCTCGAGTGTAATTTTGCTGGCATAATTTACATAGCACAGTTTTGAAATCGATCTGCTAGGGTATGGAACCAGAGATTAATGAATGTGTTAACCCTGAACTGATCTTGTTGCTGGAATGTTAATTAACGCAGAATTCATCTGCCTGCCGGAAGGATGGTTGTCACTTCAAAATTATTTTGCAGAATAGCCAACATTATTAAATCCAAGACTACATTTATATATGTTTGAATGTTTCATAGTTGCAGGGGGAATCGATTGGATAGCACTGGAATGAAGTCGATTGAATGTTTTAATAAAGGACGCAGGTTATTGCAGAGAGCTGAATAGCAGTGGGTAGACAGAGTCTGGAAATGTGCATACTTTGAATATGATGTGATTTTGAAAGGGCAAGGGCACATAATAATGGAATTTATTAGCTAAGCCTTGGTTGTGTATTTTCTTAGGTAGTTCATATGTTAAGGCTAGAATCAATGGTTAAGATGTGGGCACATCAAAATTGGGTTTTTATACTTTCCAAGTACTGAATTGAGTGCATTGAAGTGACGATAAAATCCAAGTCTTTGGGTTATGAGAGTATGGTTTGTATTTGGAAATGATTGTGTGAATTTGCTAGGAAATGAGAGGTAAGCTTCCACATATTAATTGAGATTACAAATGGTAGAAATTTGCCAGATATTGGGGTGTTAATTTGGGAAAAGTTGAAATGCATATTTAAATGCATGGTAGAGTAAGATTCTGGGGTTTGCAGGCTACCTTGCTTCAGGTGGTATCAGAGCGGGAATGCTTTGTTGAAGAAGCTTGTTTTTTTTTAATGAGTACAGTTGAGAACTGAAGTGTGTTTCTTTGAATGTGGAATGAATGATTTTTAAATTTAATATGCAAGCTACACAAATGCAGTGAAGAAGATTGCAGAAGTAGAAGACAAGATCATGCAGGATATTAAAGGTGAAATGATTTTTTTGAGTTGAAATTTATGATTTAATTTTATGGTTGCAAAGAAGATGATGGCACTGAACCTGACATTCAGTTGAAGGCTGGATAGGGAGGACAATTGCAGTGTCTTGAAGAGAAAAGTGAGTTGAAGAGATAGCCTAGAGAGAGAGCAGAGAGAGTGCTCGAAAGGTTCCAGAGGCAGTGAACCAAGTACTTACCAAAAGACTGAGTGAGGAGAGCTTGGTGAGGTAAGTGGCAGCAAGAGAGATTGTTGTTTCAGAGGCTAGTACAACTCATGGTGAGTGAGAAACTCATGGAGAAGATGATCATGGAGGATTAAAGAATAGGTTCAAAGAAATGCCACAGAGATGAGATGACTGCAGAAGTTCGAGAAAGAGAGATCGCAGTAATGAAGGTACAATTGTAGGTACTAGAAGAATGGCTGCAAGAGCAGGAAAATCAGAATAGAAAATGGCTCTTTCCACTGAAGGGAAAGAGAGTGATTTGGTGACAATTGCAAAGGAGGTTGAGGCAAATTGTGATTGCCTTGTTGAAAAAGGGAGTTAGAGTTCTTGAGCCAGTGATGGAATTTGAAGATTCCACACGCAGATATGTTCAAAGGAAAATGTTGGAGGAAGCAATCAAGACTAAAAAGTCTTGTGGTTTTAAAACGGATAGGTTATGTGTGTTTGTAGGTATAGTACAAGGAGATGAGCAAGCTTTAGAGTTTGTTAAGGAGAGAGAAGAGTTGAATCTGAAGGTTGTTCAGATCGATGTTGAGATAGAGAGATATCAAAAGGAAATGAAGACAAAGGAAGCAAAAAATGATAAGTACTCTGGAAAAGAAAGAAGTGATACTTTTGCTGTTACAGTACAAGAGAAAATTCTTGTGGATGTTGAAGAAGAGAATCAGTCTGAAGCGCAGATGAGGGAAGTAACAGTTGATACTGTTGGACATTTTGTGCAAACTAAAAGTTTATGTATGAATGCAGGTGATGATGATATGCTTCAGCAATGCTACAGAGAAATTGCATTGTTAGAATATTTGTTGATGAATTCAGAGTATGATAGAAAGGTTGCAGTAGACAAAAGAGTTTAGTACAGTGAACGAGAGAAAAACGACATCTTGGAGATAGATGGAAAGAAGGCGAGACTAGCTGATAGTCTCATGGTAAATGCAAATCAGCATACTGATATGCTGAGAAGGAACTCAGAGCAACATACTAAAGTGTTGCCAGAGGAAGTTGAGGCGAAAGCCAGTGAAGATTTTCTGAGTCTTGAAAAAGGTTTGGAGCTGTGGATGACTGAATCAACAGGTGAGACCATTAGGTCTTGTGATTTTGAAGCTGACAATTTGATTGTGTTTATAGGTGATGTAGCAGACAGTCCATCATTTTAGATTGTCTTGGAAGAAGAAGAATTGTTGGAGGTAGAGGATGAGACAGTCATGTATCATATGTAAAAATTTGTTACCATAGGTGACAAGAAAGAGTTGTCTTGTCTGTATAGCCAAGAGAAGACTGGTGTACGAAATTTTGGAGTTGCCACAGTAGTACAAGATGAAGCTACAATATTTGCAAAACTTAATTGGATTTCCAGAATCAATCAAGATGATAATGGACAATTACTGAAGATGGTCGAAAGAGAAGATGGAGATTATGCTAGAGTTAATTTGCAACATGTTGATGAAATTGCAGATGATGAGCAAAGGAATGTTGCAGAGGGACAAGAAGTTTGGAAGGCTGCAACATCCATAGTGACAGCTAGAGCAACATGTGAGGCAACATTTATGGTGGCAGCTGAGGCAACACTGACAACATCAATATTTATGGGGGCACTGATGCCTTATATTTTTTATTCTAACAATTGTTTTGTGAGTACAGGTCTTATTGAAGATGTTGGAGAAAATCTGTTAGACAAAGAAATTGAACTGATGAGGCGGATGATGATGAAAGTATCCTGGAAGAGGCCAGCAGCGATAAAACAAAAGGATAGCAGAAAAAGAAAGACAACAGAAGACTGTGAAAGCCTAGTCAGTGGAGCGATGTAGCATAAAGTGTGGAAACCTGGAGAAGAACATCAGAAAGAAGTAGTGGCAAGTGGAAAGTTACAGCACAAGATATGGGATCCAGGCATACACAGATCCGAACACATGATCACAGGATCATGATTAATTTTAAGGTTGGGTGTCCGATGCAGGAGCATCAAGCCCATTTTTCATTTGTAAATATGTGATAAAAGGGGGGTGTGACAATTTTTAATATTTTATAAATTAAAATGTTATTTTTAATAAAATAGGAGATAATTATGAAAAGTGAGTATTATGTAAATATTCTTTTTCCGTTTTCAACACAGGAGGAAAGAGAGATTGAATGGAAAATACTCAATCAGGATCAATACTTATACTAGAATCAAATACAATATGCCCAAGTATTTTACTTGATTTGAGGACAACAAATGATTTTGCACGGTTTAATGATATCCCATATTTTTTGAAACATGTAAAAAATATTGCAAAGTGATTAAAATGATCTATCTACTTTTTAGAATAGGTTGTCAATAATTTTTTTGATTAGATCATCGAAAGCAATATTCATAGCTCTCTAAAATGTGGCTCCAACATTTGTTATACCCAAAGGCAAGTGATGAAAAACAAATGATCCCCATTTAGTGGTAAAATTCGTCTTATGCTTATCACTTTTCTTCACATAGATTTGGTTATAGTGAGAGAATCCATCTAATAGTGACATTATAGTAGAACCAACAACTTGTTGTAAAATTAATTCCATGTTTAGAAGAGGAAAATTATCTTTCATGTAGGCCTTATTTAATTATTGAAAATTGACAGAAACAAATTTGGCTATTTTCCTTAACTACCCATTATGAGTATTTGATAGGATAAATAATATCGATAGCTAATGTTTTGTGAATTTCAACTCTGATGGTCTCCTTTAAGGTTGGATTTATAGGTCATTTCCTTTGTCTAACTCGTGGAAAATGATGCAGGAGCATCAAGGCCATTTTTCATTTGTAAATATGTGATAAAAGGGGGGTGTGACAATTTTTAATATTTTATAAATTAAATTGTTATTTTAAAAGAAATAGGAGATAATTATGAAAAGTGAGGATTATGTAAATATTCTTTTTCTGAATAAAAGGATATGAGAGAAATCGTTTAGGAGAAAAATTTGGGATTAGGATTTCTATGTATGGGATTAGTTGAGAAAATAAGAGGATGAGAGATTTTTTTAAATATTAATTTAGAAATTAGTTTCATTAATTATGGGTGAGAGAGGATCCTTAGGGATTCAAGAGTGATTTTAGGATTTTGTTGAGAAGTTGAAGGGATTGAACTTAGAATAGATCCTTCTAAATTATTATAAATTATCAAGCCTCAAAGACATTGAAAATCAGAGATAGAGAGAGAGTGTGTGTAGAGTAGGGAACATAGGTTTTTCTGCTTGGACGCCTTCGGGCAGTTTGTAAAGGGCCATCAATTCCAAATATGTGGCCAACAAAAGTTTGTAAGTAATGAGGTATCAATGATTAGAGAGATCCACTGAATTTGTAAGATTGATTTATACTCAATAGTTGGAAGAATTGATGTTAATATGACAATTGTTAAATCCATGTGAGATCTTATTTTTGGTGAGTGAATGGTTGTTTATATCGATCTGTAATGAAAGGAAGAGAGTGCCAGTGAAACTATGAGCTTCATAATAAACCAAGAAGGCTCGAGTTAACTTCTGCAAAAGCGTTGGAGGTGGTGGTATGGTTGATTGACAGTTTGAACAAATCGATGTGTTTGAATGAGCGTTGCATAAATTATGGATTTAAATCCCTGTTTGCGTTGTTCCCATTTGAAATCGAGTCTATGAGTCTATGAGTGTCTTGAACGCTGTCATTAGAATGGGCCAGAATGAATGCATAGTTTGAAGTGTTAAATTGGACGCTGTTTATGTTAATTGATGATGGCTCGAGTGTAATTTGTTGGAATAATTTACATAGCACAGTTTTAAAATCGATCTGCTGGGGTATGGAACCAGAAATTAATGAATGCATTAACCCTGAACTGATCTTGTTGCTCGAATGTTAATTAATGCAGAATTCATCTGCTTGCCAGAAGGATGGTTGTCACTTCAGAATTATTTTGTATAATAGCCACCATTATTAAATACAAGACTGCGTTTATATATGTTTGAAGGTTTCATAGTTGCAGGGGGAATCGATTGGATAGCACTGGAATGAAGTCGATTGAATGTTTTAATAAAGGACGCAGGTTATTGCAGAGAGCTGAATAACAGTGGGTAGACAGAGTCTGGAAATGTGCATACTTTGAATATGATGTGATTTTGAAAGGGTAAGGGCGCATAATATTGGAATTTATGAGCTAAGCGTTGGTTGTGTATTTTCTTAACTAGTTCATATGTTAAGGCCAGAATCAATGGTTAAGATGTGGGCACATCAAAATTTGGTGTTTATGCTTTCCAAGTACTGAATTGAGTGCATTGAAGTGAGGATAAAATCCAAGTCTTTAGGTTATGAGAGTATGGTTTGTATTTGGAAATGATTGTGTGAATTTGCCAGGAAATGAAAGGTGAACTTCTGCATATTAATTGAGATTACAAATGGTAGAAATTTGCTGGATATTGGGGTGTTAATTTGGGAAAACTTGAAATGCATATTTAAATGCATGGTAGACTAAGATTGGGGTTTGCAGGCTAACCTGCATGAGAAAATCAGCGTTGATCAGTATAGCACGAGAAATGAGAGTGGCATGAAAACCTTTTAAGTCACTCTATGACCATTCGAAGGTATTAGAAAAATTTCAAAAGAGTCGAAATAAATTATCAATTTCTTCTTAGGTACAAGATTCAGAAACATGCAACATTTTAGGGTTATCATCAGTTCCAATATTCACTTGCACAATTTTATTAGAGGTTTTATGAAGTGGTTTGTTGGATGAGGAGATTTTAGCTGCATCATTAGGAGAGAAAACATCTTCTAAAGGAACCAAGCCTTTAGGATATTTTTTTTTGGTCAATATTGATAATTTGGGATGATTCTTTAGTATTGTTTATGAAAAATTCAAAATATCCTAGTCATCATCAAAGACTTGCTAGGATTCTTCATTATCACGGAGGTGAGGTCTATACAACATCATTACAATGCAATCAAGTTTGTTCATCGAATCAAGATATTTATCCCTTGCAACGTACATTGCTAGATGGTCATCAATAACATTAACCCTTTGGTTCATATGTGTGATGTTGAAACTTTTAAGTTCTAATTTTGCATCCCAAGCAAGGGTTGTATAACACCTCATTAAATTTTTTGAAGGAGCATAAATTCTTTTCATTAGGTTGAAAATTAATTCAAAGTATCCAAAGGTTGAAAAATTTTGAATTCCAAGGAAAAATGCATTATTTAACCCAAGTAATAAAGTCTCAAATTATGCTACAATTTTTGTACAAGATAAATTCAAAAGGTAAGAATAAGAATATGATTTTCCAAAATTGTTTTACAGAAGAATACCAACCCCATTGGCTTCTTATGGTGATGCCCCATAAAAGAACATATGCTAAATTAAATTTGAATCAAGGGTGATATTGACAACAACCTCGTGACTAACTTCTTCTTCATTAAATATTGAATAAATTCCAAGGTCCTCTTCGATATATTTAACTAATGGTTGGGGAATATTTTAAATGTAAGGGGTTATTCTTTCTTTCCTATATACAGTTATGTTCTTGGGAACTTTAGGAATGATGATATGAGAGCCATCACAGGAATAATAACCACCAACCAGTGATTTCTAGTCTCTAGCAAGAATGATTGAATAATTACCAACCAATGTATAAATTAACTGAACATTACATGTTGTGTGGATCTCAGGATGAGAACACATTACTAAAGTAAGATCAATAATTTCTCCAATGATGGTTTTCTTTTGTTTCTTGAAGGCTAACATATTTATGGGAATTTCATTAGTACATGTGAGTCCCAGTATTTCCATGATGGTTTTGGACATAACATTTGGGAAATAACGTCCATCTCTTAGACAACAATTAGCTATCTTATCAAAATATTCATGGAGACATAGAAGGGTGGGTTCTTTGGTTGTCTGAAATTTGTTAACACTTCATTAGAAGAAATTTCAGCCTAAAAGTGCCCATGAAATTGTCATTTACATAATAGGTAAAGCAATCAAAATCAATTTAAATTGTAAAGGCACATGTAAATATTTTGGAAGGAATAAAGAAATATATATATATTATATATATATATATATATATTATATATATATATATATATATTATAATAATATTATATATATATTTTAAAAATTTCTTGCGGCTTATCTCCTTATAGGTTTATTCAAAATTTCAGTGTAGACACTCATTGAATGTGGAATTAAATTCCACGTCCAATGAGTACCATTATGATGCATACTTTTGAGAGGACCCACTTTGATAAAAAAATGAAGATACATTAAAAAAATGTGTTGAACATGTTTTTTAATGTATCTTAAATTTTTATCAATGTGGGTCTGCTTAGAAGTTTACATACTAGGTACTCGATGGATTAAACAAGTTTCCTTACTTTAAATTTGAGTAATCCTATAGGGAGATAAGACAAAAGTTCAATTAAAAAAAAATAGTTTTTGTTGAAAAATGTGCAACAAGAAATGCTAAATTTAGGAATTGCTAAAAATAGCATGTCTAAAAATAGCAATTTGGTCAATGAGCATTTTTTCCACCTTGGGTGAGAGGTGAAACTACTAAAAATAGAATCTTCTAAAAATAGCATTTCTGGGTCCCTTCCTATTTTTAGCTGTCTGTGGTCTAACTATAGGAAGTAAAAACGAATTTGGTCTTAATAGCAGTTTAAAAATGTTAATTAATTAATCTCCATGAGTTAATTAGTTAAGGAAAAGAAAACTTGAACTCTTTGTGAGAACATGCAATTATTTTTCCATGCATTTGGGAATGTGTTCTTGATTTGCTCCATTGATTGAGGAATTAAGGATGAGTTCTATATTGAGAGGATCAGTTGACTTAGTTTAACTTTGTCAAGTTCAGCTAGATTAATTTAACAAGTTGTTAAATTAATGAGATATAGTTTTTTGATGCTTGCATGCATGTGACAACTATTATTTTCAGATAACTGTGTATTCACTCATGGATAACTCATGCATATCAGTTCTATCAAAGACCCAGTTGAGATCAGGGAAGGGATAGTGTACCATCAGTTGGATGAATATTTTTCCTATAAAGGAAGCTCATCCATGATGAAGATTGATCTCCTTCAGGTTTGTGTAGTTAGATTAGAGGTTAGTGAGTTTGTGAAGAGGCCAATTCACACATGTGACATCATTGGACCCCAAGGAAACTGCACATGGAAATAGGAGGCTTGGAGGGCAAAGGAGAAGGTTTGTGAGAAGCGTTTGACTGTCTATGAGCAACAGAGTGATTGTACTGAGAGCTGGATAGCTTCCGAGCTAAGACTTTGTGTAATCCAGACTATATTTCCACTTGTATGATAATACAAATATGGGGATTTACGCAGGTGCTTTCCCTGGTAAATTCTTCTGTGTTATGTGTGTTTGATTTCTCAATATTAGTTATATGTGTTCTTATTGATGTTGCTCATGTTTCATTAAGCTTCTGCTAAATTGGTTGTAGGAGTAGATCAAGTGTTTTTCTTTAGTACAATGCATTACTAGGTGATCTACAGTGGGAATTTCTACATGGTATCAGAGCTAGCTTTATTTGTAGAAAAAGTTCTACATGGTATCAAAGCTAGCTGATATATAGAAAAATTCTACAAAATTCTACATGGTATCAGAGCACAGGTGATCAAGGAGAGAACAATATACTGAGAGGATATTTCAAAGTTTTGAGTTTTGGGTCGAGAGTTTGTAGAGCAAATCTGAACATTTCTGTAAAAAAAAATTTTAGAAATAAATAGTAGACTTGGATTGCTTGTGGAAAAAAAATCGGCTGAATCGGAGTTCGAATGAGGGAGATATCACTGATTTAAAATCAACTCTTTTTCCAAAAAAATTCATGACGGCGGGAAAGTGGAAATAGATTGGTGTGCTAGCCAAAAACTTGTATGCACTTGAGGTACAACATGCATGCAAAGCCTTGAGGAGCAGGGCAAAGGTTAGGTACTTGGTGGTTGAGAGGGAGAGTAAATTACAGCACTAGAAGAAGTCTCAGATGATTGTGGAGGAGCCACGATTGGTGCATCAACTTTAGGAGGTTGTGGAGCAACCACAACATAGGAAGCTGGGAGGAGATCGAGTAGAGATATCTACTCATGCAGAGACCTTCAGTAGGGGGAAAATTTGAGCCAGGTGGGTAATGGGATCACATGCAGCCATACCTCTAGGTAGGAGGTGGGGCGATATAGAGTGATCATCCCAAGGAGGAGTGGTAGGATCCTTGAGGTACCCAACCTCTTGGATGAGACCTTGCTACGGGAGCCCCGATGTGGAGTAGCGGGAACTGATTGATTGGGTAGAGACGGATGCGGATGGAGCAGCAGAGAGACCTAGAGTGCAGGGAATCCTAGGACAGTGCAGAGCATGTAGGCTAAAACAATGCGACAGGCACAAGTGTTTTATACAGTGTAGGTTAGCACAGAGAAGGGTGCAACAGTTCGAGATGCATGGAGATGCTGCAGTAGTGCAGAGGTCAGAGAGGGAGCACTTCTTAGCAGCAGGTAGAGCTTCAACATCAGAGTATGTTTCTAGCCCAACAGAGTGGTCAGTTGGGAGTCTTTTGTTCCGAGTGTTGTTGGAGCAACCGCAATTGGTAGATGTGTTGCATGCAGAACATTCCAGAGTTACAGGATTGGGTTCGAGAGGAAGCCTTTCTTGTTGAGAGGGAGTTTTGAAAAATGTGCATCAAGAAATGCTAAATTTAGGAATTGCTAAAAATAGAACTACTAAAGATAGCATGTCTAAAAATAACAGTTTGGCCAAGGAGCATTTTGGTCACCTTGGGTGAGAGGTGAAACTGCTAAACATAGAATCTTCTAAAAATAGCATTTTTGGGTCCCTTCCTATTTTTAGCAATCCCTGGTCTAACTATAGAAAGTAAAAACGAATTTGGTCTAACCAGAGTTTAAAAAATTAATTATAATCTCCATGAGTTAATTAGTTAAGGAAAAGCAAACTTGAAGTCTTTGTGAGAACATGCAATTATTTCTCCATGCATTGGGGAATGTGTCTTTGATTTGCTCCACTGATTGAGGAATTAAGGATGAGTTCTATATTGAGAGGATCATTTGACTTAGTTTAACTTAGTCAAGTTTAGTTAGATTAATTTAACTAGTTGTTAAATTAATGAGATATAGTTTGTTGATGATTGCATGCATGTGACAACTGTTATTTTCAAATAACTTTTTATTCACTCATGGATAACTGATGTATGTCAGTTCTGTCAGAGACCCAATTGAGATCAAAGAAGGGACAATGTACTATCAGTTGGATGAATATTTTTCCTATAAAGGAAGCTCATCCATGATGAGGATTGATCTCCTTTAGGTTTTTGCAGTTAGATTAGAGGTTAGTAAGTGTGTGAAGAGGAAAATTCACACATGTGACATCACTTGACCCCATGGAAACGACACAAGGAAATAGGAGGCTAGGAGGGTGGAGGAGAAGGTTTGTGAGAATCCTTTGACTATCTATGAGCAACAGAGGGATTGTCTTGAGAGCTAGATAAATTCCGAGCTAAGGCTTTGTGTAATCTGACTATATTTCCACTTGTATGATAATATAGAGATGGTGTTTTAGCAGGTGCTTTCCCCTGGTAAATTCTATTGTGTTATTTGTGTTTGATTTCTCCATATCAGTTATATGTGTCCTTATTGATGTTGCTCATGTTCGATTAAGCTTCTGCTAAATTGGTTGTAGAAGTAGATCAAGTGTTTTTCTTTAGTACATTGCATTACCAAGTGATCTATAATGTGAATTTCTACTTGGTATTGGAGCTAGCTGATTTGTAGAAAATGTTCTACATGGTATCAGAGCTAGCTGGTTTGTAGAAAAATTCTACAAAATTATACAGCTTTCTTCTTTTCCCTCCAAATTTTAGCTCTTATTTTAGTATTTTCCTATTATTTTATTATTTTTCCATAGGAGGACACTTTTTGGTTGAAATTTCCTCTGATGCACCTTACGAATCTGGGGAAGACTCATTCTAATATTTAATTTCAATGATGGATATTGAATGGAGTGTTATTTGTTGTTTTTTAAGATTTTTTTTACAAATTTCCAATATGCTCGGGAGTTTGAGCTAAATTAAGAAGAGTTCCATTAGATTTGATTTTGGATAAATCTTCTATGATGTTATATTTTCCAACAAACTTGGGAATATTATTACTACAAAATTATATAGCTTTCTTCTTTTCCCTCCAAATTTCATAGCTCTTATTTTAGTATTTTCCTATTATTTTATTATTTTTCCATAGGAGGACACTTTTTGGTTGAAATTTCCTCTGATGCACCTTACGAATCTGGGGAAGACTCATTCTAATATTTAATTTCAATGATGGATATTGAATGGAGTGTTATTTGTTGTTTTTTAAGATTTTTTTTACAAATTTCCAATATGCTCGGGAGTTTGAGCTAAATTAAGAAGAGTTCCATTAGATTTGATTTTGGATAAATCTTCTATGATGTTATATTTTCCAACAAACTTGGGAATATTATTACTTTGATTAGAAAGACTATTTTCTTTAATGTTAGATGCAAATTGCCTTGGAGTAGAATTATGATGAGAAGGATTATTTTGAGATTTTTTGTTGTAATTTCAAAAACAAGTATTTATGATATTTACATCATCTATCCAATACAAGGTAATTACAATAGGATTTGGAAGTGGAGGCATTGAATATTTCCCAAAATTTCTTTCTCTACTTGCCTTCATAATTTCACATGTCTTTTCCTCATGATAGTTTTGCAAAAGTTGAACTAAGGATGATTCAGAAGAAAAGTTCATGGAGCAAAAGAAACGGAAGGAGGTTGGTAGATAGATGTGATAGGATATTGGGAGGGTGTAGGTACAACTTTGTGTTTGAAATAAAACATGAAAATTTTCATATCTTCCATTAAGTGTAAGATCAAATGCATTTCATGGTTCTCGTTGGATTCATTCAAACAAATACCAGTTCTCATCTTCTGATATTTATATTCGATGCAAGTCTATAAGGATGTGGCCAGATCATTAATAGATTTATTTTCAAGTTGATTCCCAGTGTCGTGACTTGGTCATATTATCTCCATTTGATGTGCATGATAGCCTGTTGGAAAGATCTCTTTGAGGACTATGTCAAAAAAGAAAATTTTAAACAAAAATTCGCTAGCGATAGATTTCGCAAGAAACGTCGTTTAGGGCTTCAAAACAGCTCCGAAAGTTTAGGACCTGAAAAACTGCTAAAAATAGTAAATTGCACTATAATTAAGGAAACTAAAAAACTGAAAGAAGCATTGGTGGGGGTCCAGGTGGAATTAGCGGGTGGCCACCAATATCCACCTGGATCATTCCTCTCCCCTTAGGAAGCAATGGTCCCCATTGCATTGAGTTCCTCCATGAGATGAGGGAACTTCTGCCAAACTTGGTCCTTGCTGAGCCACTTGCCCTGGTGAGGGAGTTGGCCTGCTTTAACAACTCGATACAGTTGGATATTCTGCTGGCGAGTGTGCTTGATCGATGTGTCCATGATCCGATTAGTTGCAGCTTGTTCCATGCAATCTGGATTTAACTCTATGGGTGTGAGTTGTTCTGCAATGTCAGATGTGTCTAGTAATGGTGGAAAGTATGGCCGAAGGCAGTCCACATTGAACATTGGTTGCATGCCAAAGAATGGGGGAATGCTGAGCTCAAATGCATTGTCTCGCACAACCTTAGTAATGGTGCAAAGACCATATTGGAGTGGTCTAGGTTTCCGATAGGCTCCGGTAAAGCATTCCTTCTGCAAATGCAACCAAACTTTGTTGCACACCTAAAACTTGTGTGGCACCCAAAGTTGATCATGTCACTGCTTGTACTTGGCATTTAATTTGTCCAGAATGTCATGGACCTACTGGCGAATATGTTGGATGTGCTCAACAAATCTGTTTGCCTTATCTATTTCGGACTGGATGTGAGTTGAATTTGCGTGAGTAGATGCAAATGTCATGTCCACATGAATGGAACATAGTGGCTAGAATCCCAAGCCCACCTGAAAAGCGCTATGGCCAGTCGAGCTATGGAGAGCTCGGTTGTAACTGTGCTGAACATAGGGGAGGCTCTCATCCCATGTGCATGGATACTTTGAGTTGTACATGTGCAGAATGTGTACAATCATCCTGTTGTAACCTCTGTTTGGCCATCATTTTGAGGATGGAAGGCTGTGGACTTAGTGAGTTTGGTGTCCAACATTGACCAGAGACTAGACCAAAATGTACTGAGGAACCTGTTGTCCTGTTCTGAGATGGTAGATTGTGGGATCCCAAAGTGTACCCACACTCGTTCAAAGAAGAGTTTAGTAGTGGCTTATGCTGTGATATTATTCTTGCAGGTCGCCATAACAACCATCTTGGAGAACCTGTCGACGACCACAAAAACAGAGTCATTTCCATGCTTAGTGGAAGGAAGGCCTAACATGTAATCCATGAAGATGGATTCCCAAGGTTGACTAGGGATAGGCGGTGGGGTATAGAGGCCTTGCTTCTTGACGGTCAGTTTGGCAATGGCGTAGGCAGTGCATGATCTGATGTACTTCCCGACATCTTGTCAAAGATTCGGCCAATAGAAATACTTTTGTAGTACTACCACTGTCTTCCGACCCCGAAATTCCCAACATCCTGACTATAGTGTGCTTCCCAGATCATCTTGGAATGCTTTCTTGAAGGAACACAAAGGTGACCTAGGTGGCATAATAGGTCATCCTGGAGGTGAAAATCTGGAACATGCTTACCCTCCAAGAGTGTCTGGTATGTGTGGCCGAATTCCGGGTCGCTTTTGTAGAGCAGTGGCCAATCAGAAGTCTCATGCCCACGATATTTGAGCACAATGGTTAATGCCATGATCAGTGGTCAACTGAGGCAATTTGTGACATTATTGGTGTTGCCCTTCTTATACTTGATATTCAAATGAAACTGCTGCAGGTATGTGGACCACTTCTGATGGCGATCATTTTGAATTTCCCTTGGGTCTGTATAAACTGCAAGGGTTGGTGCTATATGTGGATGACCGTTTCCTTCTCCAAAATGTAATGCTTCCATTATCGGTAGGCCTGCACAATGGAATACATCTTTTTGTTATAACTGGGATACTTCTAGACTATGTTTGAAAGTGTCTGATTGTGATATGCCACTAGATGCTCATGTTGAGTAAGGACTGCCCTAATACCATAGTCAAAGGCGATCTGGTAATGCAAGAACTGGTGCCGAGCAGAGGCGATCTTTCAACTTTGTGAATGCCTTCTGTTGAGATTCGGACCAAAAGAATTTTGGTTTCGCTCCTCCCTTGGTGACTTGACTCAAGGGCCAAGTGGTACGAGAAAATTCAAAAAGGAACTTGCGGTAGAAGTTGGCAAGGCCTAGAAAGATACGAAGCTCTGTCAGAGTGGTTGGAGATGGCCAATCCCGAATGACTTGGATCTTGGCTAGATCCACATGCACCACCTATTCATCAATAATGTATCCCAGATATTGAACCCGGGTCATGCCAAAAGTGCATTTCTCCAAATTGGCACATAACTTGTGTTGCTGTAGTGTTTGGAGAACCTGTCGGATGTGGTGAGGTGCTCTTCCCAACTCTGGCTGAAGATCAGGATGTCATCCAAATATACCACTACAAATGAGTTGGTGAATGGCCACAAGATGTCATCCATTAGCCTAATGAAGGTTGCAGGAGCATTTGTCAATTCGAAAAGCATAGCCAACCATTCGAAAAGGCCCTCCTTGGCTTTGAAGGTTGTCTTCCACACATTGGAGGGTTTGATTGGTATTTCGTGAGATCCTGACTTCAAATCGATCTTGCTGACATATTTTTCCCCCTTCAGTTGGTCCAGGAGGTCATCAATTTGTAGGTTTGGGTACCTATTTTGGGCAGTGATATTGTTCAGCACCCAATAGTCAATACAGAGTCTCCAAGTCCCATCCTTCTTCTGTACCAACATGATCAGGCTCCCACAGGGTGATGAACTCGGATGGATGTGACCTTTTTGCAATAGCTCTTGAATCTGCCTCTTGATTTCATCGTTCTCCAAAACAGAGCACTGATAGATTGGTCCATTGGGAAACGACGCACTTGGGGTCAAATCAATGGAGTGCTTGAACTGACAGTGCAGAGGAACCCTTGCAGGGGAGGTGAAGATGTCCTCGTACTCTTCCACGACCTTGTCCATCTGTATTTGTTGTGCAGAGGGGCCCTGTCTAGAGGTCGCGGCCACCGTTTTCTTCTTTCCTTGAGGGCGTATCATCAGGAAAACAAATTTCCCGGTTTTGGAAATGAGCTTACTGCATTGTTTTGTAGTAACCAAATAGATGGCGGTAGGTGGTGCTACCTCTGGTATCCTGTACAGCTTGTCTCCCAAAGTAACAATAACAGCACGGGGCCTTGATTCATACAGAACATGTCGCCTCCACGAGTATGGTTGTTCTAATAATACATTATAAACTTCAAGGGGAGAAATATCACACAATACCTCATTAGTGAAGGGCTTGATGTTGTATGGAAGGCAACATTGTTGGCTCAAGCAAAGATCACGTCCTTGGTGAAGCCACCCGATGGTGTACAGTTGTGGATGTGCTATGGTTGGTAAGCCCAGCTGCTTCACGACCTTTGCCGAAATGAGGTTCTTTTGGCTCTCGTTGTCGACAATGACCTATAGCATGGAGCCCTTTACCCACATCTGAGAGTGGAAGAGATGCTCCTCCTCCTCTGAATTTTTGTGTGCCTCCTTTTGGATCTTCGTGGTGGGAATGGTGGCATTGGGCTCCGCATCGATAATGTACTTCCCTTTGTCATTCCCCTTATCGGGTTCTGACTCAGAGTCGGAACATGCATCTGATTCTGAAACCTTCAGCTTGGCCACCAGTGACTGCTTGGCCCAACACTCACTTGTGTGTGTGAATGGAGCTCTTATGGAACTCACACTACTTTCCCGTGTCCTTTTTCGACTTCGCGGTGCTGTTCTTTGCTTGTAGCTTTTGCGGGTTGCCTTGGGCCACCCCGCCTTGGCTTTGTCCTTTGTTCTGCTATTTTCGGGCACCTTTCCCTTGTTCCGGATTCGCAGAACCAAAGTCTCATTTCTTCTGTTTAAACTTTTGCTCGACCTTGACAGCATATTGGTATGCCACGCAGAGCAAGGAGATGTTAAGGAATTCTATTTCTTCCTGGATGTACTTGTGCAGGCAACCATGGTATTTGAGTACCAAATGTTGCTCTGTATCCTTGATACCCAAATTTGTGCAAAGGGTATGGAAAATATTGGTAAACTCTGGCACATCTTGGTCCTTTCCTTACCGCAACGTGGTCCACTTTATGTATTAATCCTCATAGCTTCTGACAGGGTAGTATTGCTCATTGATGGCATCCCGAAATGAATTCCAAGTGGGTGCAAATGAAAATAATGAGCCTGTACTTTCATCCTTCTACTCGCAGTAGGTTTCCCACCAATTCTTAACGTGGGGGGCGGCTTTAAGGAGAGCGAAAATAATCCTTTCCCAACTGGAAAAATCATGAACAGAAAAATAACCCTCTAGCACATTTAACCATTTATTGACGATGTCTGCGTCTATCTGACCCTCGAATATGGGGATTTCAAAATTAACTTGTACTTTAAACAATGTGGCATTTCCAGAGTTGTTGTTGGAAGCCGATGCGTCGCCCCTGGGTAGCTGCTGAAGGATCTAGGAAAAGTTGTCCATCATCGTGTTCTTTTGTCACTCGAGGGATTTTTTGAGCAATATTTTGATAGGATCTCCTACCCCCTCGTCTTTCTTTTGATCCGCAATGGGAGGCCGTCGGGATTTGCAAGGCTGGTCTTGCAAAGGTTCAACCAGTTCAAGCCCTAACTCCTTATATCCCGACCTCATTGGGGACATTCAAAGAAAAACAGAGAAGAAAAGTAGACAACTCTGATTCCACTAATTTGGATTTAAATAGGAACACAACAAATTATAGAGATAACCATAAACACAGAGATGTAGTGGAAATAATACTTCATTTCATTAATGTAAAATACTGAAATATGCTTACAAACAGGAATGGAAATAAACTAGCTAGGGTGATGGTAGCTTATCTCTGAGAGGAGATGTGGTGGCTGCATGCCTTTGAACTATCTTACGATGAGGCTTAAGGCCATTTTTATTATTGAAAAATAAGAGCAAACCCTAAACAACCAAAACCCTAACCTGAGGAGATGTAACACCAAGAGTTTATGGGCCCCGTTGGGGTGAGTTGGATAGCCAACTTCCCGGGGTCACGAATTGGTCATATTATCTTCGTTTGACGTGCATGATAGCCCGTTGGAAAGATCTCTTTGAGAGTTAGGATGGAAAAGAAAATTTTAGTCAAAAAATCGTTGGGTGGTAGATTTCCCAAAAAATGTCGTTTAGGGCCTCAAAACGGCTCCGAAAGTTTAGGACAAAAAAAGTTGCTAAAATTAGTAAATTATGCTATAATTAAGGAAATTGAAAAACTAAAAGAAGCAATGGTGGGGGTCTGAGTGGAATTAGCAGGTGGCCACTAATATCCACCTGGATCAACCATGAAGGATTTCAATCACAAGCATAAGATTTAGTTGTGTAAAAATACTAGACTAGCTACAATAGAACAAGAGAGAAGGGAGAATGAGGTTGATGAAAAAAAAGCTAAGTAGCTAAAGGGACCAAGTCACATAAAAAATGGATATGGTTGTTAATGAGTGAATATGGTAATTTCTCAAAATAAAAATGGGAATTCAAATTAGTAACTAGGGACTTTAGCAACAAAGTGATGTGCAATAATTGAGAGGAAATTGTTATGTCATAGCCTAATTAGTTTTGAATTACTTTCATATATCTTTCTAAGTGTCACCCCTTGATCCTAAATGGTACTTTCACATATCATTCTAGGAAAGGTCAAGTAGTAAAAGAAAAGTTGTCAAATATGCTCCTAATAATGTATGAAAAATGGTTAAATGATGACATATGTGAAATCATAATAAGATTCTAAATGCAGTATACCGAACATTAACAAATTATTAATGAATTTAGACTTCTGTGATCCATAACAATTGTTTAGATAATTTTCGGCAAAATCACATAATTCGTCATTTGTCGACGCGTTTCGAACCAACTAGTGTGGTTCATCGTCAGGACAAGTTGAAGATCTAGATCTAGTGCAACGTGTTAAATAGTCTAAGCAGAGACTCAAACAGCTAAAAAATTCTAACGGCTACTTTTCTAGTCAAGGACCCAGTCAAACTACCTTTAACCAATTTAATATTAAAATATTATTATATTTAAGGAGGTAGGTCAACCTGGGGGAAAAAATAAAACAAATCAAAGGTTAATTTATTTCAAAATAATTCCTTTATATAATTTAAAATATTAATCCTATTTATATATATATATAACAAATATTTATTAAAATTACTAATTCATTAATATATAAAATATATATGTACATTCTCATATTTATTTTTATATCTAATCCTCTAATATATATATTTATTTAGATAAAATTATATTTATTATTTAACCTAGGTAAAAGTAGATCAAAAGGTTATTTAACAAAACCAAACCGATTATCTATTTAAATTATATATATATATATATATATATATATATTATAAATATATAATATATATATAATAATAATAATAATAATAATATTTTATTATGACTGGGTCCTTGAGTGGAAAAGTAGCCGTTAGAATTTTTTAGCTATTTGAGTCTCTGCTTAGACTATTTAACACGTTGCACTAGATCTGGATCTTCAACTTGTCCTGACGATGAACCACACTAGTTGGTTCGAAATGCGTCGACAAATGATGAATTATGTGATTTTGCCGAAAATTATCTAAACAATTAACAAATTATATCAATTATTTACATGACATCATGTATATTTTGTGTAAGAGAAATTCAGCGTAAATCACAAGATAAATCATTTGTTGACGCATTTCGAACCAACAAGTGTGGTTCATCATCAGGACAAATTGAAGAAATAGATCCAACTTAACATGTTAAATAGTCTGAGTAGACACTCCAACGGCTATCTGCCCAACACCATCAGATATTTCTGAAGGCGAGTTTTGGCTTTATTTTTAGCGGAAATCAATAGGGTTAGAAAATCCCTTAATCTAATTTCTCGTTCTATTCTTAGTTTGCATTTGGAGCTTGCGAACATGTTTTCGGCCTCCCTTTGGGCGAAAATAGATGCCTGTTCAGCCTTGAAGTCCATTTGAGTGGAGGAAAGTTGGAAACATAATTAGATTTCTAAGTTTCAGAGATTAACTGGGTATGCAACGTTTTCTGGAAGAGCCGCGGGTGGGGTTTCTTAGAGCCGTGTCTCTGCTGGTCAAATTTCAATGATAAGGGATTGGTTGACTGGTATCTCAGAAGGTAAATCTGCTGCCCTCACACCTTGCTGTTTTGAGCATGCTTCCGCCAGTCCAGATCCAACGTTGAACAATCAGTCTTTTCTCTGCTCCGAGGGTTATTCTTCTCCTGGTCTGCCATCCTCTCCCAAGAGCATTGAATGGTCTTCTCCCCTCTGTGCAGAAAGGGATTTCGGTGTCTTATCACCCGACAGTTTGGTACATATGAACGCTGGTCCTTATCGCATGCTCACGAAGAATGATCTCACTGGCATTTCCGTTTCTCATACTGCTAGCTCGATCGTGCTGCCATAGTTGGATAGTACCCTGTTCGGGTGTAGATCTATCTCTAGGCGGAAGGTGCAGCTGCAGATTGACAGTTCCCTAGCCATGGGCAGATCGGACTCGGTGCGGAAGGTCTGCTTGCATTCCAGTCCTGCAGCAATCTGTTCTCCCGAAGTGTGCTCCTTGTCCTCTTCATGTGGTCAAAGCATGGAGGCTTCGGTTCAACATCGGTGCCCTAGCGCTGATATTCAAACCCACATGAGTCTGCCACATAGGAATTTTGATGTTAATAATTGTATTAATAACGAATTTAATAATATAAATAATAATGTATTTAACCATTTTAGCAATAATTATATTAATAATAATAATTTATGTAATAATAATAATATCGATTTTAATAATATAAATAACATGTTATTTAACAATAATAACAATATTAATAATAGTTTGTTTAATAATAATAATGTGTTTAATAATAATAATTTATATAATACGTATAATAATATTATTAATAATATTAATAATAATTATGATTCTAATGACACTCATAAAAGTAATGACATTAATAATGGTAACAATTTATTTATCAATCATAACAACAATAATAATTCATGTAGAGACTTTAATAACAATAATTTGTTTAATAGCTATAATGGTATTACTAATAATAGTAGTAATAATGATATTCCTAGTAATAATATTAATAATGATAATAGTAATAATAGCATAGTAGAAATTAGTAATGATAATATTAATGATAGTAAGGCTAATAACTCTAATTTGGTGGATAATAAAATAGTAAATATTGATAACAATTGTTTCAATCCTTGTTCTAGTATAATTCCCCCTCCTTCTCATGGTAATAATAAAGTTATTAACCTCTCTAGTTTCGTTTCCCCTCTGCTATTTTTAAAGTCTTGGGGGAAGGTTTAAATTTCACCTTAGCCCCTAAGAAGATTCCAGTTGACGATATCATCTATGATGTTGAGTTTGGGATCAGAGGTTTACCTGATAAGATTAAGGACACTATGAGGCAAGATTGTGCGGTGGTCTTAAGAAAGGCTAAACCCCCTCGAAAGAACCTCAGCAATGAGGAATTCATTGCCCTTAAATCCTTAAACTAGAACAATGATATCGTAGTTTTGAGGGCTGACAAAGGAGGGGCTACGGTCATCCTTAACAAGGATGATTACCACAAGAAGATGTTGGATCATCTTTACAATAGTGGCAGTTATAAAAAATTGCCTAAGAACCCTCTTAAGAAGATTTCCAGGATGGTGGCTCTCGCCATCAAGTTTAGTACCTCTACGAGTTCTCTTTACCATAAGCTCATTGAAAGCAATCCAATTAACCCTAGGATTTATGGGCTGCCTAAGATTCATAAAGAAGGGACCCCCCTGAGACCTATTGTCAACACCATTGGTGGTCCGACCTACCTTCTAGCCCACTTCCTTGCCCTTAAGCTCAAACCCCTGGTTGGCTGTACAAAGTCCTTCGTAGAAGACTCTCCTCCCTTCATTAAAGAGCTTAAGGACATAAAGCTTGACCCAAAAGACATTCTCGTGAGCTTTGTTGTGGTCTCCCTTTATACTTGTATCCCTATAAAGGAAGCCATGACAGTGATCTATTGCCTAACAAATCCTGATACTGCACATCTTGTTGAGATTTGTCTCACTTTGACTTTCTTCTGTTTTGATGGTGAGTTCTTTGAACAGACTTGTGGTGTTGCCATGGGCTCACCCCTATCCCCTATTCTTGCGAATCTTTTTATGGAAGATTTCGAAGCCAGAGCTTTAGCCTCAGCTCGTCTCCTTCCTAAGCTGTGGAAAAGTTATGTAGATGACACTAATGTCATCTAGTCCCATGGCTCGAAGGAGTTGGATCTCTTCTTCAACCACCTCAACTGTCAGTCCTCTGCCATTAAGTTCACTATGGAAAAAGAGGTCAATGGTTGCCTCCCTTTCTTGGATATTCTTATATCAGAGAATAATGATGGTTCTCTCTCACACTGAGTATTCCAGAAAAAAACGCATGCTAAGCAATATCTTCATGCTGATTCCCATCATTTCCCTGCTCAAAAGTTGAGTCTTCTTAACACCCTCGCTACTCGAGCCCTAAGGATTTCTGATAGGGAGAGCTTCGATAAAGAGAAATCCCATCTCCTTAATGTCTTTATGGAGAATGGCTATAGTAGACGCCTAGGTTAGAAGACGCTCCTAAAAGCTTCTAATAACTCGTTAATAAAAAAAAAAAAACTAAAGAGCGCCAGCTAAGGGTCCATATTCCCTATGTCTAGGGAACCACTGAAAAGATTGCTCGGATTCTTAAGAAGTATGATATTCCCTCAACCTTCAAGCCCCTCAACACTATTCGCAAATCCCTTAGATCAGTGAAAGATCCCATCGATCCTAAAGATATGAAGGGTGTCTACTTGATCCCTTGTTCTTGTGGGAGCCCCTATATCGGGGAAACAGGGCGCTCCATCCATCAAAGGATTAGCAAACATGCAGCGGATCTAAGACGTGGAAGAACCAAGTCTTCAGCGTTAGCAGAGCATGCGGAAAAGACCAAGCATGAAGTGTGTATTGAGGAGGCCAAGGTTATTGCCACGGTTGCTGAGTTCCATCACCGTAAATTCAGGGAAGTTATTGAAATTAAAAGAAGGCCGAGCAATCTCAATAGAGATGATGGCAGGAAGATCAGTAGCTGCTGGATCCCGGCCCTTTCTTCCTAGTCTTGCGCTTTCTAGTTTTCGTTGGTTCCCCTTTATTTCGCAGATTTTTTCCTTGGAGCCTTGTCTTTTCCTTCCTCCTAGGGTTTCTCCTTTTGACTCTATATATA
>APFE031159911.1:28573-42021 GCA_000404065.3 Pinus taeda
CGCCCAACCTAACATAGGGTCCAAAACCAAAATTTTCTGGGGCGTTGCCCCAGACCCCATAAAGTGGGGTTATGGGTACGCCTCAAACCTCCTGTTAACTATGTGGAAAGAATATAACACAACCCAACATCTCAACCATCTCTAGAGCATAAATTACCTTTATGGTTGGAAGAGGAAGAGGAATATGAAGTCTACTCTGCCACCTCTTTCCCAATATGTACCCTATATGCTACTACAGGAGGGGGGAAACCTGATGAAGATGACCTGATTAATCAAATCCTCCAAAACCAGCCCCGTAATACCATGTCCCTTGATGAGTTAGTAAAAATAGCTAAAGATAACCCTTGGACTGATTTGTTCCTAGCAGACTCAAGTACTACTCATGTCAAGATGATAGAATTTCGTCTAGATAAAACATTGAAAATCAACCTCTGTCTCTGTAAAAGGAGTTATGGGACATGATAAGAGAGAATATGGATGCCTTTTCCTAGATTTATAAAGAAATGAAGGGAGTGCACCCTTTGGTGTGTACTCACCACATTTACAGCAAGGAAGGATGCAAGTCAGTGTGCCAACCTCAGAGGAGGATGAACCCAACCCTCAAAGATGTAGTTAAAGAAGAACTGCATATGTTGTTAGATGTAGGGTTCATTTACCCCATCTCAGATTGTGGGTGGGTGTTTCCTCTGGTTCTAGTCCCATAGAAGAATGGAAAATGAAGTATCTGTGTGGACTATAGAGAACTGAACAAAGCCATAAAAAATATCATTTCCCTCTACCTTTCATTGAGAAAGTATTGGATGGTCTTATAGGAAAGAATTTCTTCTCTTTCCTAGATGGATTCAGTGGTTAAAATCAAATCTAGATGAGCCCATAGGACCAAGATAAAACCACCTTCACTTGTCCTTGGGGTACCTTTTCTTATAATGTCCTTCCTTTTGGATTATGTAATTCCCTTGCCACCTTTTAGAGGGTAGTCCTGAGAATTTTTGCACATCTAGTCCATGACTCTGTGGAAATTTATATGGATGATTTCACTCCCTATGGGTGTGATTTCCTGGAGGCACTCTCTAACTTGGGGAAAGTATTAAACAAATGCAGTCAAACGAAATTATCCCTTAGTCCTAAGAAGTGTGATTTCTTGATGAATGCAGGGATTGTTCTAGGTCACTCAATATCCCATGAAGGACTACAAGTGGACCCAAATAAAATTTCTATATTCATAAAGAGGGTCCCTACTCCTCAGAAGCAGAGGGATGTGAGACGTTTCTTGGGCTTATCTAGTAATATAGGAGATTCCAAAGGACTTCAAAAAAGTAGCCTCACCTTTGTTTGGACTATTGGCCAAGGACTCTGAATTTTTTTGGTTAGAAAGCTGTCGAGAGGCCTTAGAAAACCTAAAGGACAAGTTCAATATTGCACCTATACTCTGAGGCCCAAATTAGGATCTTCCTTTCCACATCCATGTTGATGCCTCTGACAAAGCTATAGGAGTAGCTCTAGGCTAGGTAAATGAAAAGTTACTTTATTCCATTTCTTTCATCAACAAAAATCAAGGATGAATTCAACTATACTATGAATCAAAAAGAGCTCCTAGTTGTTGTCCATTTCTTGAATAAATTTAGACCTTACATTGTTGGTTACTAGACCTTTGTACATACTGACCATGTTTCTATTAAATATTTGATGAAAAAGCCTGATGTGAATGCCATAATTATTAGATGGTTTATTTTATTACAATAGTTTGATCTAACTATCATTGATAAGCCTGGTAGAGAGAATGTAGTTGTAGTTTTTTTGTCTAGACTTGCTTTTCCTACAAGTTAGGAATGAATGGTTGATGATCAGCTTCCAGATGGGAATTTATTTTCTATTTCAACTCTCTCTCTATGGTTTTCTAACATAGCCAACTACTTAGTGGTTGCACAGTTCCCTCCAAATCTGTCCTCCAAGGATAAGAGCAGAATTATAAGAAAGAGTTCACCATTCACTTGGATTGGGGGCAATCTCTTCAAGCTAAGCCAAGATCAAATTCTGAGGAGATGTGTCAAGGAGGAGGAAGTATTTCACATCCTTCTAACCTGTCATGATGGGCCATGTGGAGGTTGCTTTTCAGCCAAGAGGACAACCTTCAAGGTATTGAAAGTTGGCTACTACTGGCCCACTCTCCACCAAAATGCAAGAAGATATACTAGTTGATGTGACCAATGCCAAAGAATGAGAAAACCTACCCTCAGGGATGAAATGCCTTTTTAACCTCAAGTGACTTGAGCAATTTGACAAGTGGGGCATGGATTTCATTGGGCCCATTGATCCACCATCAGGGCAGAAAAAGTACATAATTGTATGCACTGATTACTTAACAAAGTGGGTTGAAACCAAGGCTGTCAAGGTAGCAATAGAAGAGAAAGTGGTTGAGTTATTAAGGGAGAATGTGTTTTATAAGTTTGCGTACCCTAGAGAGCTAGTCACTCATTAGGGTGGTCAATTCTCCTTACACCTGATTGAGAATTTGTTGAGTCAGCATAAGATAAAGCGCAGGAAGTCAACTCCTTACCATCCTCGACCAATGGATAATTACAGGTTACCAAAAAAGCATTGGAAATCATTCTCACAAAGATTGTGGCAGTAGTAGAAAATATTGGGCTGACAGACTAGTGGAGGCCACTTGGGCCTATAATACAACCTGGAGGACAATCACTGGCTTCACCCCTTATGATTTAGTCTATAAGAAGAATGCTCTACTCTCCATTGAGTTTGAGTACAACACCTTGAGAATGGAAACACAGTTGGATTTGGATGTTACAAGGGCACAACAAGAGAGGTTTCTCTTGCTCAACGGTTTAGATGAATTTAGGATGCATTCCCTCCTACACACAAAGGTGACTCAAGTACAAAAAAAAAGGTTTGGCATGACAAAAGCATCAAAGACAATTTTTTTCAAGAAGGTGATTGGGCTCTGGCGTTATATGACTCCAGGTTCAAGGACTTCAAAGGAAATTGATGACCAAGTAGTTGTTCCCATATCTGATAGAGAAGTACCATGACAATGGGGCTATGAAAGTAAGGACCATTGTTGAAGAAGGTATCCCCTTGCTAGTCAATGGATACAAATTGAAAGCTTATAAAATAGCAATGTCAAAGGAAGAGTTCATCAATACCATTAGTAAGGAAGTGAAGGTGCTTGAAAGTGTCTCAGCTTCTAGCTCACAAAATTATTGAAGACTCCTTTCTTTTGAAAAAAAGAAAAAAAGAAAAAAAACAATAAGGGTCTTCAGTGGTGAAAACCTCTATGAGGCACCTAAGGCTAGATTTTTGGGTTGAAAACCTCCTTGAGGTAGCCCAAGAGTGACAAAAAAAGGAAAAATAAAAAGATCCCTAGGTGAATACCTCCCTTCAGGCACCTAGGGAAGGTAGACAGGTTGAAAACCTCCTTTGAGGTGACCTATGTGCCTTCTAAAAAAAAAGAGAAAAAGAAAAATAAAAAAAAAAATACCATGGCAAGGAATTCAAACCTACCCTCTAATAAAATTATGTGATTTTTGCAAGTTTTTAAAGGAAATAGAGGACACAAAGTTCAGAGGAAAACAAAGCAACAAATAGCCCATTTTTCCTTCATTCACCTCATATCTCCCATGCCTACCATGTCTACAACATCCATCCTCACTTCTAGGCATCAAAACCAGTGAGCAGGCAATTTTCTAACTTCTACAGGATTTCATGTATTTACTATAGGAGTTTCCTCTAGTACTACAAGATGTCTTCAAACTCTACAGGGATGGAATTCCGGTTGGTAAATGATGATGCACGCATGTTTAGGGTTGAAATAGGGCACCATACACCTCACAACCTCTCACTCAACACGAACTCGTGACCATACCACTCTTTGTGTCCATCAAAAACTAGTCAAAAAAAAAAATTAAAAAAAGATATATGAAACATATCTATAAAAAAAAATAGAAATTCCAAGGGAAATACCATCATTTGCCTCACTCACCTACCACTCCATCTCCCCCATTTCCACCCCTTCCACTCACCACCTATTCCTCCTCCAAGTGAAAAAAAATAGAAAATGATGATGAAAAAGGGAGCTACAGTTTCCTATAGTAACTATAGGAAACCCTGTAGCAGCCTGTGCTCTCACAACAACAACTCTCCATGCACTCTCCTTCACCACCAAGGCAAGAAAGGAGCTCCAACACCTCCACAAATATTATGACTCCCATCTAGAGCTCAGCAGTAGCAATAACAAGACCAAGCACCTGCACACAACAACAAAGAGGACAACCACATCAACAGGAAGAAATATACAAAATAGATCAAAGGAAAAGCACTTACCTGAACAAAGAGATGCACATCAGAGCCATCCTCCAACATGCAGCAACTTTTTGTCCTCTAAAATGATTAAAGGTTAATTAATCATGCGAGAGCATCTAAAATGTTTTGTTTTTTTTTTAAGTTTTTGAATGACCAATGTTATGAACAATTTGAAAACATGTGCTTAAAATTTAACACTTTCCAAATAGAATGAAAGAGTTGTTTATTTGTCTAAAATAGTTAATTGATTTTAATATAGTGAATATCAGGTCTTAAAGAATTACAACTTACTAAATATTCAAATAGAATATTTAATTGGTTATAAGAAGGAATGCAAGTAAACAATGTTTTCCTTCTCAACAGAATGTATTTAATCTAATGCAGATGGGTGTGACAATTTATTGATATAGAGGAGTTTATAATAATATACAATTTTATAAACTAATCTCTAATTATTGTTTATAACTTCAAATGGGATTTAGTATGGACTGATAGTCAGTTTGATATTACCCAGATTTCTCTATAAAGACTTAAATACATGAAGAAAAACATAATGAAATGAACACATAAGAAAAACCCAAAAGGAGACAAATTATTTGAGGAAAATTCACAATCATTTCATTAATTTGAAGAAAATATCTAGCTCGATTACAATTCTACTTTTAAAAATAATCCAAGGGTTCAACCCTTAATAACTCAAAGGAAGAGTTATTTATACAAAATCAAATATCTTCTAGAGACATTTTTAACAAAATACAAAAATAGTACAAAACTACAGGAATCTGAAAATTGCTGAGTGGTGGCACTATCTTTAAGGAATTTGTTTGTGATATGGTCCCCAAAAACTATTGCCTAGCTATTTGTTAGTTTGTGTTGAAAGTTACTCTATAATTTCACGTAAGTGATCCCACCTATCTTCACTTGGTATAAAAAGATTAACCAACTTCCTGTAGACTTCATCAACCTCGGTATACTTTTCAAAAGTAGGCTTATTAACAAAAATGTGTTTGATTTCATGCTTGATTATTAAATCAAAATCCAAAGCTTGTAAGATTTTCTCACCTGTAAGGTGACCCTTTATACCTACAAATATAGCTTTATCAGTTGCAATTTCATAAAGATTTTGGCAATATTCCTCTAGAGTGTTCAACCTGTCATTTGGTGCCACTAATCCTGGTAGTACTCTCTAGTTGAGTAAGTTAAACATGAAATGAAACCTTTAGAGAACAATTATCAAGGCTTGGCACTTAGTCTCCAACTCAGTCATGAGATTCTTTTTCTGCAAAACCTTCTTAATCTTGTGAATAATTTCTGTTATTTCCAAAATCTGAATTTCCTCTAACTCGGCTCTAGTTTTTGAATTGAGAACTTGTTGATGCCCTGAAAATCACTACATCAATATCGAGGGATAACCACCCGGTCCGGACCTTAATACAACTCCTTTTCCGTTTGGGGTGGTGGCTCCGACTGGATATAATGGGACCAGTTTCCCAATAATGAATAAAAGGGGGTGGATGAATGATTGGTTTTCTAATAGGTGATAATAAATGGAGGACTTATTCTATGATCGAAAATGTAAAGGACTATTTTATCCCGGGAAGCTTATATTCTTAAGTGCAACGTTTAGTGATCTGTGTTTTCTGATAGGCATATAGATGACACTATTCAATAAACAAATACATTCATTTAAATGATAATTGCTTCGTTCAAATAGTTGAATGAAGTAATTGATAAAACAATATTACACTTCTCTTTTTATATTACTGATAAATGCATGATTGAGAGAATAACAAACTGTAAATATCCAACAGTGGAAAGTATAAAATTTACTGTTAAAACACATTCACATATTCAATAATAGCAAAAACGACCAAACAACAATTCACATAAAAGGAATAAATTCAGACATAGATAATAGTACCATATGAGCTGCGAATTATTCCCTACGCCAATCGCAATTTGAATTCCTTCTTCCGACTCAGAAATACTTTTAGATAAAGGCAGTAGTGCACATTCACATAAAAGCTTCGTTATCAAAATTTGGAAAGATTGGTCCAGTTTTCATAAAAGAATATGCCTGAAGTACAGTAGTGCAACTTCAGGCTTAAGTCATATACAAAAACTTACGACCCTTTCTAAATACATGAAAGGGTCTATAAATACTAAACTAAGCTACAAACTACAAATTTAAAATGCTACTAAATTGGTATAATCCGACCTTGAATATCTCTCCCACAATGATCTAGTAATCGACAGCAATGATTCAACATTCTGGTTGTTTTCCCTTTGTCCTGAGTTGGCATATTGCCAGCATTGGTTCCACTTCTTGAGGGCGGCTGAGACGAGAATTGATTTGAGCAGCATAGGTGGCGTCATGTATATCGGGAATGATACACCCGATTGCATCCGTTAGGCATTTGAGGGCGGATCTCTCGCTGTATGGTTTTACTAGGAACAACCAATAGGTGTCCCAAGTTAAACTTTTAATTCCTGAGATCAATCTCCCATTATTTTCTAGCTCTTGGTTACATGACTACTCCAATGTCTTGGCTGATAATAGTTTACCTCGTGTACATTGATAAATCATGTTAGATAAATAGATAATATTATTGATCAAGTCAATTAAATTGCTTATAGATAACTTACATCTAGAAACCACTCTCTCTGCTTTCATTAATTGGGACTGCCACTCCATGAATAGGATTTCTTTATGGGATTCTAAATTTTGGGCAAGTTTGATGCCTGCCCCTCATTAGAGTCTTGCCAAGTAAGAAAATATGTCAAAGTGTCATCGGCTTGCTCTAAATCCTTCCTGGCATCAAATGATTTGTCTATTATAGATGTTGTTATGTCGCACAGAGGTTCAACTTGGGAAATTTCATGAAACAACAATCTTATTTGTGTTATTAATGCCTTGTTAATCTGCATTGCCTCTGCTCTAAACTCGGCAGGCTGGGGAAGACTCTTGAACCTCTCTACTTGAGCTGATAATTGAGAAATTTTCTCATCTTTTGTCTTTACATCTGTTCATTCATCTCCTTCAACTTTGATAATGCCTCTGATAATTCTTTCTGTCTTTGAATCGCTCTCGATTCGATCCTCTGTTTCTCTTCATGCAACTATTTGTTGAGCTGGTTATTTAACTGTTGTTGTGTGGACAGTTTCTGTTATAGTTGTTATGAATTCTGTTGTTCCTCCGATAGCTATGCTTGCAGTGAAGCGATCACTTGATCCTTTTATTTCAATAAATTTCTTACCTCCAATGCCTTATCGATGGTGGCTGCCGAATAGGCACCAACATATTGAGATAACTTTGTCAGGTCACTGGAGGGGTCAAATTCTTCCCTCCATACCACATTGGTTGTTATTGTTTGTTCAGGGAACATAGAAGGTTGATCAATCCTTCTCCTTTTCCGCTGTCGTTTTATTACAGCCCTGTGTTTTGGGCTATAGAAAACATCCAGTGGAGGAATGTCCTCCACCTGCAAAATAATTTGATTGAAAGGATTCTTTGGAATTATTTCTACTACTGTAGTTGGGGGTAGACCACAGGTTCCTTTGCTTGGAACCTCCTTTGATGTTGTATCTTGTGTATCAGCAACTTTGGATGTTTCGGCATCCATTGAGCTCTCAAGATTGCTTATAATTGTATTAAATTGTTGCCATTCCTCGAGCAATCTTGGGTCCATTTGAGTATCGACACTCACCTCTTTACTGCTCTGCTCCTGCTGCTTTTTCTGTTCCTCCTCTCGTATTCTCTCATGTTCTTTCTTTTCTGCTTCCTCTCTGTCTCTCCTCTGTGATTCCTCTTGTTCTTTTCTCTTTGCCTCTTCCTGTTCTAACCTCCAAAGTTCCTCCTGCTCTCTTCTTTGGACTTCTTCATAGATTTTGGATGTAGCAGGAGGTTCGCTGGTAAGATGCTACTCAGGCTCGCTTGATTGTATCATCAGGGCAGTAGCTAACAAATCTAGAGGTAGCGTTTGCAACCTATGCTCTCTAAGTTTATTAAATTCTACTAACCCATAATCATGGTATCTCATTTTAGCTAGCTGCTGCACTTGGAATATTGACTCGGCTGAGGAGGACAGGTCATCAAACTCATCTTCCTTATGTTCAAATTTAGTGAGTTTGGCCTGGTCTAGAGCATTATAGATGACTTTCTTCGGGTCAAAACGTCTATTAGGCAGAGTGGCGAGACTTACGATGTTAATTTCTTCTGCCTCTTTCTCTGCATGTTTATAACCATGCAGAGTATAAACGCCACACCTTAGAGGAAACGGAGGCCAAACTTGCTTCTTTGAATTTCTGAGAGTCTTTGTAGCTGATGCGTTTGTAAGCTGATATGCTATCTCGCGAGCTAATAGTTTGTCTGGTATGTACACGGGGAGGATATGAGGCCTGGCCTGGCTGCCAAAAACTCTTACATAAGTGAATTTTTCTTCTCCAAACTAGGTTCCTAAGGCTGTCAAGTCAATCTCTGCCTGAGAGGAGATCTTAGGGGCAGGTTTATCAAAAATTGCATAGTAAATAGGTAGCATGAATCCATTGCAGACTTGGTATAAATGGTGTTTATAATGAGCTTTCCATAATTTCTGGTGGTAGATATGAATAGGCATAGGGTCCTGTGGAGTCCATCTCCACCCTAACACAGAAAACTTGGAATTAAAACAGAGGGTGTCCAAAATATAGGCACTAAAGTAAAATGGAGGGATGAACCTATCAAACACGGGATTTGTTTCTGAATTCAAGAATAGCTGTATCCAACTTATCCAATAATATAGTCCCCCAATCCATGATTTCACTATTACATGCTGCTTCCATCAAAGGTACCATCTCTATGGAAAATTTTGAAGAATCATGTAATCCCCACATTCGACACATCATGACTCTAGTATAACAATAAGGAGAGCATAAGGAGTCGACGGAGTACTTACCCGAAGACTCATGTTTATGTTTCGTCGGGTTCTGTCTCCATTCTCATATAGGCTCCGACTCAGTTTCATTCTCTTCTCGAAACTTCTCCAGAAATGCTTTATTGTACTTTTTTCGCTGGTTTGGGCAAATGGTACATTTTTCTGAAATCATTGGGCTGAAATGAACTGAATACTCTCCCATCAATAGTGCAGAATGTTCTGTCTGTAATTGGAATTTCTTCAATTGCCCATCTCACCACATCCGTATACAGAAGAATTTTCTCTCAAGCTGTTATCCTGTGTAAGTAGGAATCAGCCAAATCGTTTAAAGTAGCATCAGATTTCCGGCTTGAACCTGCTGTAGCTCGTACCGATGTTTGCTGAGGTTCCTCGGCTTCAACCAGGTTGTAAATATTCTGCCAAGTAGTACTGCCAAGGCTGAGACATGTGGTATCTGAGATTAATCCCTCTTTGTAGCTGATGCGTTTGTAAGCTGATATGCTATCTCGCGAGCTAATAGTTTGTCTGGTATGTACAAGGGGAGGATATGAGGTCTGGCCTGGCTACCAAAAACTCTTACATAAGTGATTTTTTCTTCTCGAAACCAGGTTCCTAAGGTTGTCAAGTCAATATCTGCCCGAGAGGAGATCTTAGGGGCAGGTTTATCAAAAATTGCATAGTAAATAGGTAGCATGAATCCATTGCAGACTTCGTATAAATGGTGTTTATAATGAGCTTTCCATAATTTCTGGTGGTAGATATGAATAGGCATAGGGTCCTGTGGAGTCCATCTCCACCCTAACACATGAAACTCAGAATTAAAACAGAGGGTGTGCAAAATATAGGCACTAAAGTAAAATGGAGGGATGAACCTATCAGTAACACGGGATTTGTGTATGAATTCAAGAATAGCTGTAGCCAACTTATCCGATAATATAGTCCCCCAATCCATGATTTCACTATTACATGTTGCTTCCATCAAAGGTACCATCTCTATGGAAAATTTTGAAGAATCATGTAATCCCCACATTCGACACATCATGACTCCAGCATAACAATAAGGAGAGCATAAGGAGTCGACAAAGTACTTACCCGAAGACTCATGTTTGTGTTTCGCCGGGTTCTATCTCCATTCTCGTATAGGCTCCGACTCAATTTCATTCTCATCTCGAAACTTCTCCAGAAATGCTTTATTGTACTTCTTCTCTGGTTCGGGCAAATGGTACATTTTTCTGAAATCATTGGGCTGAAATGAACTGAATACTCTCCCATCAATAGTGCAGAATGTTTTATCTGTAATTGGAATTTCTTCAATTTCCCATCTCACCACATCCATATACGGAAGAATTTGCTCTCGAGCTGCTATCCTATGTAACTAGGAATCAACCAAATCTTTTAAAGTAGCATCAGATTTCCGACTTGAACCTGATGTAGCTCGTACCAATGTTTGCTGAGGTTCCTCGGCTTCAACCAGGTTGTAAATATTCTGCCAAGTAGTACTGCCAAGGCTGAGACATGTGGTATCTGAGATTAATCCCATTTTTCTTGGTCCCGGATTGGTGGCATGTTGTCCTGTTACCACAGAAGCTGAAGTCGTTCCACACTTCTTAGATTTCTTCCCCATTTGGTCTGAAATCGTTACTGCGGAAAAACTCTGCACAAGAGAAAAATGAATGTAATGCGGAGAATAGATGGCGAAAACCAAGTATGGAGGAATTGTGTCAATCAATGAATAATGGCAGATTTATCATAAGGCTCCCGCGGATACAATCTCTGAAGGGATTTAGGCATAACTGCTCATTAATTGGCCGTTTAAACCTGTCAATCATTTAAATGCTCATTATATCCTTTACTTGTTGAATAATCGTTTAAGCGTGGATTTGATTTTTTGGCGGTTGGACGCAAGCGAATCACTATCGGGAAGAGAAAAGGCTTTCAATGATAATTAATATAATATAGCGAAATCATATCAATCCTTTTCGAAAGTTGCGTTTGGGTTCATTGCAATCGGAAATCGGAGGAAGCCTTGGGAAATCTTATTTAAGTTTTTATGGAATCCCCGATCACCGATAGTGATATCACTTGACTCTCATCAGGAGTTTTAAGGAGGAGAGTTCGTTATATTCATATTGCATTCCCCGATTTCCGATTGTGATATCGCATCAGAGCAAGGGGAGGGGGCTTTTATTATTTGTTTTCCCGATAACCGATGGTTACTCGCTCTTGTCGGATCGGGGAGAATCAATGGGTCATGGTTATGCATCCTTTGTTGTTGCGATATGCGATCTTGTGATCGCTTTATCGCAACAATAAAGAATTATTTGTTTATTTTTAAGACCAATTATTTATCAATTCAAAAAGGTTTTTTTAAAATGTTTTGTTTGTTTCCGAACCTTTAGAAGAGTAATGGGTTAATACCAATTTAATCTAAAAGGGACCCATTTCATATTATAATTTTCTAAAGTAAAATTTTATGAAATGGGGGGTTGTTGTATAGCACAAAAATTAGCAATTCGCTGGAAGAAACAGTTATCTCTGAAAAACGATATTGGAATATTTGAACTTTCTTTACATAGATATCTTATCAAAAAGGAAAGTTCTAATATAAATAAGTATACACACATTCTGAATATAATAAAGCATGTTTTTTGCTAATTCCTTCTCTTGTTAAAATTAAATACATTCTAAGTTTTAAATTGGCCTTTATTGGTTGATACTGATAAAACAAAACACCTTTCCAACTTAGCCTTTTTAATTGACTCCTTTGTCACAAGTAGAGCCTCTACTACCAGCAAACGTTCATAGTTTTGATAGGGATACCTTTTAACCATTTGATTTTCCACGACCCCTCCCATCTCAGAGTATGATTAAAAGAATGAATTCAAAATATGTTTTCATATTTTGTATTTCTTTTCTTTTCCATTTTTTGTAAGATAAAAAGCCATTGTCCTGGTTTGGTTGCCAGCTGATTTGACAATGCCATTCACTGGTTGTAATCTAATCGAACAAGCTGGCTCGTGATGAGACCCCTTGTCTTATGCTTATAAGCCATTACCCTGTTTTGGTATGCAGTGTTGGTAATGTCGGTTAGACTATTTCCCAATGATCATGGTAAGCAGGCTTGTGATAAGACCCCTTATCTTTTTATCAGATATTTTAGAATTACACTCTGAGTAATCATAAACTTAGATGAATGGGATGGACAATTTTCTCCTTAAAAGAAAATGGATGACAAGGTAAGAGTTGAGGATGCTAAGATTGAATCAGTCTCTGTTTTGATATTGGTAACCCTTTTGTGGCCAGTTTGAAAACATTAAAATGATTTACAGTAGTTCTAAATCTTGAGAGGATTTTCACAAAAATAAAATGGGGTCTTCAGAGTGTTAATATACCTAATTTCCTAGAAATTGTCCCTTTTGTTTAAGATTTCTATTTTACAAAAGTAAATATTAAAAGTACTTCTTCTGTGCAACATTTCAATATAGCAAAGGCCAATAGAATCTATTTTACAACTTTATTTCCTAATGGTCCTAAAAATTGCAAATCCTATTGAATTTAAAAGAGAAGGGGTTACCTCCTTAATTGAAGAATTTCTTTAAGATGAGGCCATTAACAGGAAGACAGTCCCTCTTTCCTGATAGATCTTGTAATATGAATGTCGAATGGCCTATCTTCTCGCTGATCTGAAATGGTCCAAGCCACATATTTTGGAATTTGGTGTGTTTACCTTTATCCTCATGTGCTTTGTCCCATTTTAGAACTAGATCACCAACCTGCAACTGTTTAGAACTAAACGAAGCTGAATCAAATGATGACTTGATTATCTGCTGATGTTTATCATGAGTAATTTTGGCTTTCTCTCTCTCTTCTTCTAATTTTAAAATTTGATCATGTCTGAGTTGGATAGAAGAAGAGGGTATTTCTTCAATAAACTGAACTAGGGCTAGAGAAGGAAGCGCTAGATTGGTCGATAGTACTTCTTCTTTCCCATATACAAGATTGAATGGAGAAGTACCTATAGAGGCCTTCTGCATTATTCTATCAGCCCATAGTGCGAATATTAAAGATTTGTGCTAGTTTTTATGGTTTTGTTCGATAGTTCGCTTAATGATTTTGAGTAGATTTTTATTGGTAGATTCTGCCAGACCATTACCCCGGGGATAGTAATTTGCAGAATATTTCAATTTAAATCCTCTTTTGATAGCAAACTCAAACATG
>APFE031159911.1:51037-72726 GCA_000404065.3 Pinus taeda
TCAAAGGTACCATCTCTATGGAAAATTTTGAAGAATCATGTAATCCCCACATTCGACACATCATGACTCTAGCATAACAATAAGGAGAGCATAAGGAGTCGACGGAGTACTTACCCGAAGACTCATGTTTATGTTTCGTCGGGTTCTGTCTCCATTCTCATATAGGCTCCGACTCAGTTTCATTCTCTTCTCGAAACTTCTCCAGAAATGCTTTATTGTCCTTTTTTCTCTGGTTCGGGCAAATGGTACATTTTTCTGAAATCATTGGGCTGAAATGAACTGAATACTCTCCCATCAATAGTGCAGAATGTTCTGTCTGTAATTGGAATTTCTTCAATTGCCCATCTCACCACATCCGTATACGGAAGAATTTTCTCTCAAGCTGCTATCCTGTGTAAGTAGGAATCAGCCAAATCTTTTAAAGTAGCATCAGATTTCCGGCTTGAACCTGCTGTAGCTCGTACCGATGTTTGCTGAGGTTCCTTGGCTTCAACCAGGTTGTAAATGTTCTGCCAGGTAGTACTGCCAAGGCTGAGACATGTGGTATCTGAGATTAATCCCTCTTTTCTTGGTCCCGGATCGGTGGCATGTTGTCCTGTTACCACAGAAGCTGAAGTCGTTCCAGACTTCTTATATTTCTTCCCCATTTGGTCTGAAATCGTTACCGTGGAAAAACTCTGCACAAGAGAAAAATGAACGTAATGCAGAGAATAGATGGCGAAAACTAAGTATGGAGGAATTGTGTCAATCAATGAATAATGGCAGATTTATCATAAGGCTCCCGCGGATACAATCTCTGAAGGGATTTAGGCATAATTGCTCATTAGTTAGCCGTTTAAACCTGTCAATCATTTAAATGCTCATTATATCCTTTACTTGCTGAATAATCGTTTAAGCGTGGATTTGATTTTTTGGCGGTTGGACACAAGTGAATCACTATCGGGAAGAGAAAAGGCTTTCAATGATAATTAATATAATATAGCGAAATCATATCAATCCTTTTCGAAAGTCGCATTTGGGTTCATCGCAATCGGTGATCAGAGGAAGCCTTGGGAAATCTTATTTAAGTTTTTATGGAATCCCCAATCGCCGATAGCGATATCACTTGACTTGCATCCATAGTTTTAAGGAGGAGAGTTCGTTATATTCGTATTGCATTCCCCGATTGCCGATTGCGATATCGCATCGGAGCAAGGGGAGGGGCCTTTTATTATTTGTTTTCCCGATAACTAATGGTTACTCACTCTTGTTGCATCGGGGTGAATCAATGGGTCATGGTTATCCATCCTTTATTGTTGTGATATGCGATCTTGCGATCGCTTTATCGCAACAATAAAGAATTATTCATTTATTTTTAAGACCGATTATTTATCAATTCAAAAAGGTTTTTTTAAAATGTTTTGTTTGTTTCCGAACCTTTAGAAGAGTGATGGGTTAATACCAATTTAATCTAAAAGGGACCCACTTCATATTATATTTTTCTAAAGTAAAATTTTATGAAATGGGGGGTTTTTGTATAGCACAACAGAACTTTATTCATGTTTGTGGATTCACTTGGTTTATCCTTAAGAAGTTCTCTAACTTCTTCAATAGTTGTCTATAACCTATTTATGAGCTCTTCCTATTAAAAAATAATTTGTATGGATGGCCAAATTTTAGTTATAGATTGACTGACGTCTGCCCAAATGTTTTCCTTGGCTTGGGCCAAGGTCTAAGCCATTAATGACTCATTTGCCAACTCTTCTGCCCTTATGATCAATCTATGGGTCTTTTTCATCTCTTTAACATAAAGAGTGACATTTTTAATCTTCTAAATCTCTAGATTCTTAAATTTCTTGTGAAGCCTTTCATTCTCTTGTCTTTGGAGAGATAGCTACTGTATTACTTTGTTTAAATTTCATGTTGTTGATGTAGACTCTATTATTGTTAATGTTGATTCTCGTGTTGTCCTTGACACTGCAATAGGTATAGTTGTAATTGGAGCTATGGCTACTTGAGCATATTCTTCTTTTTCTTTAAGAAATTTCTCAATTTCCTCTTCCATTGTCAGAATCTATACATTTTTCTCAATGATTAACTTGAACATTTCTTCTTTGTGATGCTCACTTTCTGCTATCTCCTTGGTTTGAGGATCCTCTATAGAAGGTAACTTGAGCTGATTCCTTAATGCTGCAATGTTTGCATTCTTATTTTTAATAATGTCCTATGCATCTTTAACATCATTGGGATCATACCCAATTTTAATCACTAAATATTCTAATGATTTTAACCTATTATACTTTGCCAAAGAGGATAGTTTTTCTATCTTTAATTGTGACTGTACATTTGAAATAGCTGTCCTGATTTTTGATAATTCCATAGTAGTGTTACTCATGGTAGAGAAAAGCATCTCACTAGACTGCCTGTGTGTGTCCATATAGTCGACTCGATGTATTTGGTTGGCATCAAAGGAAAATACAGTATTCTTATAATATGAAGAGGACTTTGGAAAAGGCACTTGAGCTTGTAGGAATGCCATTTGCATTCTGCCTTTTTCACAGTCAAATGTTGTCAATAACCTGTGTTATGAAGTTGATGTATGTTTCCAAATTGAGCATAAAAATTTTCCTTCAGAGATTCATTCTTCTGTTTAATTTCAAGGAAATTAGTGAAGATGTTTAGCTCCTCTTGCTCACCTACTCCTATAGACTAGGTGATCTGTAACAAATTCTATGAAATTAAAGAGGAAGATGGTGTAGTGATTACAATTTCTTGTGTCCATGTAGAAACCTGTGAATCATCCAAATTGATGATTATAGGCTCCTTTTTACCTTGAGTAGTAGTAGTGACTTTGAATTCAGTCCTTGGTTTATTCTGATAGATAGTGAATTCCTTTTCACCTTTTGCTAAAGATGAAGATTCTTCTCTTAGCCTCTTGGCCCGCCTGCTTTGAGAAGTGGGAGTCTGGAGGGTAGAAGGAGGTAAAGTTTTTTCTTCTGCTTCCTAAAGTGTATTCTCCTCCCACTATTCTTGATTTTTGTACCTCCCAATCTCTAGTCTTTGAGTATTATTGTACGGTGTGGTTTTGATCTCCACCCTTAAATTGGAGATTATACTGAATGGGTCATAAGACTAGGTGAAACTTGGTTGGAACACCATCTGTTTAAGGATTGAATCTACTTCAATACCTACTGATCTGGTATTGCAAATAAATGATACTACTTGTGACTTGATTTTGAATTGGGATTTCCTGTTCCCTGAAATGAAATGGAGTTCATCCATATTGATCATTTTCCTAATATATTCCAGAGAGAAAATTCTCATTGGAACATATTTGGGAAATTTGTATGGAGCTAGTTCATAGTCATACACCCTAATCTCTGTATAATTTTGGTAAATATACCAGTCCCCTATCTTGGCTTGGGCACCCACGTGCAGGATCCTTTTGATTTTTGGATTGATCCTAGCCTCATTTTGGCTATTGAGAATCTGTGCAACTAGATGAATAAAAGTGTCAATGAAGTCTGAAAAACTGAACTCAATTGAGTTCCTCCTTATCAATGAAGTCCATTGTGTGAGTGCTTGAATCACTTGCTGATCATCCTGCTTATCTAAGGTTATTGGCAACCTGTATCCTTGTTGAAAAAGGATCATATGCATTAGTATAGAGGAATATTTAAATAATCCTTCACTAGTAACTTTCATCAGTTGTTCATGCATACTTTCAGCCAAAAATTGACTGTAATTATACATGAAAGTATGTTTGTTTTCTTGGAGAAAGGATATATAACCTAGGATAGATTCATTTACCCATTGATCTCTTTCGTAACCTAACAAGAAATAAATTAAGGTAATTATGTGTTTAGATCTCTCAAGGAACATGGATGCTGGATATGGAGGGTTCTTTTTTAGGAATTTCAGCATCTTTTGGAAGGAAGATCTAAAAAATTTGAGCTCTTTGGAGGAAAGTGAGCTTATGATATAGATCCATTAAACAGGAGTGGAGAGAAATATAAGGGAATTATTTTCAGGGATAAGAAGCATATTATTAATAGTTTCAGGGGTGATTCATATCGGAATGTCTCCGTTCTGAATTACTACAGTTCTTTGTAGGGGATTGTACTTAGCTTGACACCACATGACTAAGTCAGGAAAAGGATGGGCTTGAGGAAACATGTACATGGGTAATAAAGATTCCCATAAGTTGATTTCATCTTTAGAGTGTTGGTAAGTCTACTTTAACCAATGGTGAAATTTGAACATGTCGAATTCACACTCTGTGTTTGTAATTTTGAAGAACTGGTAAGTTAAGGGAATGTGATCAAGGTCTAGGGCATCAGAGACTTTGAGATTTTCCTGTGATGAAGTTTGAATATCAAAGGGCTGGTCTTTTCTTTTAGGAGCCATTATTTGCAGAATTGAGAGGAAGAAATAAAAAAAGATTAGGGATGAAAATACCTAACGGAAATAATATTTCATTCTAATGGTAATTTTAGTTATTCCGTAGAGTAGAAACAAGGAACAATTGAACTTAGGAAAGCAGTGAATCTAAATAAAAGACAAAGTCATTGAAAATTGTGTAACTGGGATGAAGGGCTTATTTATAATAGATAATACATTTCCGTTAAGGGAAACTATTACGGAACGAAAGGATTTTCATTTATGACTAATGAAAAAATGGTAATGGCTAGAAGAAATGGATAGGGGATGTAATGCAATGAATATGGAAACATGGAGTGAAATGGTTTTGGAATGTAAGGCACATTAAAGGGAGTGAACCTTGGCATGATGAAGTACGTGCAAAGTATATAAGCAAATTTCGGAGGGGGTTAGTGGCAAGTGGTAATGAGCGTGGGAGGGGTGTAAAATGATGATGGAATGACACATTGTTAGGGGCACACCTTGAGGAAAACCACCTTTCATACCCCCACTTCCATTATTGCGCAACGGTGGAAGGGGGTGCGAAATGGCTTCCCCACTGTTGATCTGGGCAGGGAAGCAGATCACCATCCAAAGGTGTCAGCTCCTTAGTGCTTCGCGACAAACTTGATTTTTTATTTATGAATTTGGATTAAAACACAATAAAGTTTAAATTAATACAAAAATTAATCACCCTTAGGAGGTAATTATCTACTAATCAATACAACCTTAATCTAATTTATCCCTTAGCGAAATTTGAAATGTTATGCCACAATTTATTCTATTCTATCTTATCTAATAATGTTCCACCAATATTAAACAATTTTGTGAACTTATTCACTAATCTAAAACATAAATTTGAATTATTTGATCATGATTAAGAAATATGATTCAAATCAAACAACAAGTTGTGGTATTTAAACAAGATGCATACAAAACCTTAATTTATTACAATGCAATTTATTTCTTTGAAGTGGCATTTAAACATGCTCACTTATATAGATTTTGATATTCTTTTGATGGGGTTTCATTTCATCCCATTTTATTTTCCATTTTCTCATATTCATTTTTGTATTATTTATTTTTTATGCCCTCTTTTATAAATAAAAACTTACTAGTAAAAAATAAAGTATGTTACAAGATTGGCTCCAACTGGGGACTGCTTCCTCCTGTAGGTTGTAGAGAACTTGTAGATCCATGTGACTTCTCCTTGGGCTAATGGGATCTCTGTTGAAATAATAACATACTGCATGTAAACAAACTCTCTAGTGATATACAATTATGAATGAATTGGGAACCTCTCAATACTAAATGTAGTGCTACAATTATTTCCCATTGAAAAGCAACGAGGAATATTGTCCTTCCCAATTATGTAGGATTAAAGTGTTATTACCCTTAACCTCAACAATTCTTAAAGGTCCAAACCAGAGGTTATCAAACTTTCCATGTTTTCCTTTGTATTCTCTTTTAGCATCCCATCTTAATACCAAATCACATTTTTTAAAATCTCTTTCCCTATCTTTTCTATCAAACAAACTTTTCATTTTGTTTTGATATTTTCGAAGCTTGTAATGAAATTCATCTCTATCTTCATTAAGTTCTAGAATCTAATTTTTTTTTTAGATAAATCATCAGGCTCTTCATTTTCTTCTTTTAAAAACTTCATGACATGAAAAGCTAAATGTGTGGGAAATATAGCTTCTTTACCATAAACAAGCTGAAAAGGAGATTTAAAATTCGATGTCTTTGGTGAAATCGTGTTGGCCCAAAGTGCATAAATGAGATGACTATCCCAACTCACTTTTTGGTCCTCTAATGTTTTCTTTATGAATTTAGACAAACTCTTGTTTGAGGACTCTAACAGTCCATTTCCTTGTGGATAGTATGGATTATAATGGTGCAACAATATTTGGTATTTCTGACATAATTCAATCATCTTGACACTATTGAATGTTGTTGCATTGCCTATCACTATTTGTGGGGGCATCCAAATCTAGACAATATTTATTCTTCAATAAATTTGATAAATACAGTATCATTTGCATTTCTAACTGGAATGGTCTCTACACATTTTTTAAACTAATTTGTGGAAGTCAATATCCATCTATGCTCACTACTTTATGGAGGATGAATTTAACAAATGAAATCCAATCCCCATTGAAGGAAAGGTGCTTGAACTAGTATTGGAACTAGTGGAACTGCTGCTAATATCTACTTTCCAACAAACATTTGACATTGAGTACAACTTCTAACCTTTTCTCCCACTTGTGCAAATAGAATAGGACAATAAAATCCTGCTCTTAAAATCTTGTGTGTTGTAGCTGTCCAAGCATAGCGCCCTTCACAAATACCTACACGAAATTGATCAATGATCCCTTCTGTCCCATTTTTTGTTAAGCAAAGTAAAAGGATGTTAAGAGGATCCTTCCAATACAAATTTTAATTAACAATACAATATTTAATGGCCTTCAACTTCAATGTTTTGCATTGATTCTTTGTAAATTGAGATGGACACTCAAAATCTCTAATAAAATTCATAATATTAGTGTACCAATTAGATAATAAAAAATTCTCATCAATATGAATGGGAATTGGTTGGTCTAATGAAGAAGGTTCTTGTAGATTTTTTTATATTTGGATTTCAGAAGGTTCTTGTGGATTCTTTTGTGTTGGGACTTCAGAAGGTTCTTGTAGATTCTTTTATATTTGGATTTCAGAAGATTCTTGTGGATTCTTCTGAGTTGGGATTTCAAAAACATAATTTATTCCCAAGATCTTACAATTTGACTTTGCAAGAAGCTTATCCAGGCCTTGACCTTTTACTAGATTTTTGGTTTTGATAATGAGACCATACTCTAGAACCTTAGTTATCCATATCCCTCTCCTTCCATCAGTATCAGGTTGAGTTAACACAGTTTTAAAAACACTATTGGGTACATAGGCAATAATAAAAGAGTGTAGGAGATGGAATCTTAAAGCTTCCAGGGCTTGAACTAAAGAATAGGCCCATTTTTCAATAATGTCATATTTCAACTTAGCATCTCCCATGACTTTACCAAAAAAGGCAATAGATTGGTCATCTCCATCTTTATTCATTTGCAAAAGAACAATAGTTAAGGTAGTTTTAGAGGCAAAAGAAAAAATACTAAATGGTTCAGAATAATCTGGGCTAGCTAAAATAGGAGCTTCTCTAATACCTTTTTTAATCTGATTAAATGCATACCTTGCAGGAATATTCCATTTAACTTCATGATTCTTTCTCAGCATATGAGTGATATCCCTAATTGTTTCAGCATAATTAGGAATAAACCTTAGGAAATTTATTTTCCCAAGGAAATTCTGAATTTCGTTCTTATTCCTTGGTAATAAGAGTGCTTGTATAGCTGAAACTCTTTTAGGATCAATGATTAATCCTTAGAAATAATATGGCCAAACCATTTTCCTTCCTTGAGTGCAAACAAAGACTTTTTTGGATTAAGAGAAATCCCAAACTTTCTACACCTGTCAAAAACCTTTCTCAAATGCTTTAAATGTTTTTGGTATTGGAATAAATAGTCAAATCATCAAGATAAATAACAAAAAATTTGTTTATCTTACTTAGAAATGGTAAGTTCATAGCTCTTTCAAAAGTAGCTCTAGCATTAGTTAAACCAGAAGGCATCTGGGTATAATGAATGTACCCCAAGAAGTTGTAAATGTTGTCTTTTATCTATCCTCTGTACTAACCATAATTTGATTATATCCATAAAATCCATCTAACATAGAAATTGTATTAGCTCCTGAAACATTATGAAGTAATTGATCCATCTTGGGTAATGGATAATTATCTTTCAAAGATGATTTATTGAAATTCCTAAAATCCACATATAGTCTAATTTCACCATTCTTCTTTCTCACTAGAACTAAATTAGCCACCCAATCAAAATATATCAATGGAACTATAATTTTCGCATCAAGTAGCTTTTTGAGTTCTTTTTCAATAACCGGAAGGAGGACAGGATTAATTCTCAACTTTTGCTTAAAGGGCTTAGCCTCTGGTTTTAGTGGGATTTTGTGTTCAATGAGAGATGTATCATATGTATTTAGTTCATTATAAGATCAAGAAAAACCATATTTATAGGATTTAAGAAGGGCTAAATATTTTTCTTTGGCTTCCAATGGCAAGGATGCATAAATTATAATATTTCTGATTTCTTCAGAACTTCTAATGTTACAAATTTCAACATTTTCCTCACATGAATTTGATAATGGAATTTTGGGAACATCATTATGATCAAAGAGTTTTTCGAGAGGGACTAACCCTTTGGGAATAAAATTGTTGGATAATTGAGTAATGCTATGATTAACAATTTTTGAGTCAAGTTGTGGTGTTTGATTTTCCTTCAAAACTTCATGATTATCAAGTTGTTCTTCCTCAATTTGCAGGGTTGAAAATTCATCAATTACTTGCAAAAAGGATTTTAACTGCTCGTCATGATAAAATATTTTCCGATGTTTAAGATTGTGAGGAATAGATGGTTTATGCTTAATCTCAATTTGATATTGGACAAGCATTTGATCGAGAATTTTAAAAGAACTAGCAAAAATGACTAAGCACTCTGCATGAATGTTTTCATCTCTTGGAATAGCAGTGATGTTGAATGCTGAAAAGAAATTATCTATTGAATCTCAAATATCATTCCTATAAGATCTAAGTATAGGGTGCTTAGTTTGACAAAGATTCCTTACTTGTTTGACAATAAATTCTGAATCACTGAATACACTTAGATTCTGCACCTTAAGACTTCTTGCTAATTCCAATCCTAGTAGAAAATTTCATACTTTGCTACATTATTAGTCACATCAAATTCAATTTTATAAGATTAGGTAATATTTCCTTTGTCTAGCGAAATTAATACAATTCTAGCTCCTGCTCCTTCCTTTGAGCAAGAACTATCAAAGTACAATTTCCAAATATCAGTGTTGATGGTTTTAGGCTTGTCAATAATGTTTTCAATAATAAGCTGAGTATTTTGTGAATTATTTGATGATAATTAAAAACATCAAAAGTCTTGATATACTGCATAAATAGGATGATTCCTAACATGATTAAATTTACAAATAGTATTCATGAATCTTACTTCTCTATATAATCTAAGATGATTACCCCCATATACAGGAATGGTAGCAAAAGACGTGTCCATTTGAAGGCTTCCCCCTAATTTGGCATAGAAAGATCTTGATAATAATATGCCAAATTTGGGAGGAATATTAGTGACTATAATATCTAAAACCACACTCTTAACAGGGATTTGAGCTAAAGTAGCCACCAAATCTTTTATAAGTCTAATACAAGCTACTTTTTTGGAGTTAAAAGTGTAAAGATCATGATAAGTTCTAGTGACCTCTAATTGCAGTTGGTCCATGATTACCATTGGAATTCAATTATGGGAAGCCCCAGAATCTAACATGTAGTTATATATCAAGAAATCATGAAATTTTAGAGTCACATAAAAACGTGGTACATTTTCGTCAATCATGTCTGAGATGGGACCAAAGACTACTGAGGGTTTTTCATCTTGTAGGCTTATGACATCTGCTTCAACATCAATTCTAGATGACTCCATTTAGAAACTTGGTTTTTATCCCTTGGATTCTTTAAAAGTTTAGATAAAGGAATGGGTATTTTAACTCTTTCCAGTTCCCTTTCAACATTGAAAGTGGTTAAAACAATTTTATCAATTAGAGTTGTTTAAACTGTTTGATTAAATTGTTGAATTATTATTGTTTGAGTTTCAGGGATTTGATTTGAGGTTCATTTACAATGGGGATTTTTGGAGGTCTACCGAGCCTTGACCTCGGTCTTAGATCATATATCCTATTCAATTTTGTAATTAAAAACTCAGAAAAGGCCAGATATTTTGAAATTTGAGAGTCTTCTTGATCATGAGCAGATTGATTTAAAGGGATAGAAACAACAATACTTTGTAAAGATGAATGATCCAGCTTATTTATATCTTCAGAAATCAAAGGTCCAATGTATTCTGGTTTCTATTCATCACTCATCAATGGGGGTTGGTTCTATTGATCAGTATTTGGTCTTTGCAAAATTTGAGTTTGGGGGACTCTTCTAAATTGAGTTTGAGGTCTAGAAACAATTTGTTGAATTGTTCTAGGCTAAGGTTATATTTTTGAAATTCTATTTGAAAAGTTTATAAGTAATGATGTGATTTCATCTATCTTTTGATATTCATTTTTAGTTATTGAGGAAGATCTTTCTTCCTTAATTTTAATTTTCCTTTTATCCTTTTCAGCCTTAGCTTTAAGTTTAGTTGGTGCTGACCTATTAGCCTCAAATTCTATAGCATTTATTTTCATGTCTTGTAGAGTATGGGATGCCATTTCACTAAGTATGACTGCAAAATCATCATCAAATGCTTTAGAAAATATAACTATTGTTACTGCTATTGTGGGTTTACAGTTAGGTGGCATCTTATGATAAAGTTAATTAAATCTTTTTATGAAATCTTCCACTAGTTCACCATGGTTTCTTTTCAGTTCTTCAAATTCTGTGAGATACTTAACTGGATCCTTCTTAACACCCGATTGATTCTTAAATATGGTAGTTAATTCATTCCAAGGATGAATCGGATCATCTCTCAGTTGTCTAAACTAAATCCTAACATTCCCTTCTAGTGATTGAACAAGCAATATCATATATACATCTTCATGCTCACTGTTCATATTATCAGTGAAATCCAAGAAGGCAGCTAAATTATCTTTAGAAAACAAACCAATTTCTCCATTAAACCTTGGTAGGTGTTTTAAATACCCATCAGGAAAATTATTGGGTTGTTTAGGAAGCTGTAAGGTAATGTACCTAACTTGAATAAAAGGTTGAAAGGAAGCCATATTTGAAGATGAAGATAAAGATGAATCAGTAGAAGAGGTGCAAGATGATGTAGTAGAGGATGAGGAGGAAGATGGTGAAGCTGTAGGTGAAGATGAAGGTGTAATGGTAGGTGGAGGAGGATGAGAAAATGGAGGATTGGAGGTGAAATGGTAGGAGGAGTAGGATGAGAAAATGAAGGATCCCTAAAAGCTTTTAAAAGTGTTTTGATTACTAGATTCAAAACCTTTGTTTCAAATTATTCTTTATTTTCAAACAAAGGGTTTGAATATACAGAAAAAGTTTCCTTAGGTTGGGCATAAGTATAAGGAAATGTATAATGAGTGGGGGATATAAAATCAGTAGGTTTTAAATCTGGTAAATTTACATCTAATTCTTCTTTTGACTTGGGTGAATTGGAAAATATTTCAGGGATTTTATATGATTCCAAAGAATTGACTAAGAGAGATGACTGTAGATTAACATCTTTAGATAATAGTTATAAAAGCCTAGGTATTAGATGAACCATGTCTACTTGGGATTAAACAGACCTAAAGGGATCAAAAGCTAAAATATCTTCAGGCTGTAGTGGTACAAAATAAGCAGAAGCTTCAAGTCTCATTCTAAAAGATGCTTCTCTTAATAGACTCTCTGGATCAGATAATGGAGAAACAATTTGAGAATCAGAATGAGATCTAGTATGTTTTGAAGGAGCTAGCTTGTGCTTGTGGAGTCGCCAAGTGAAAGATTTTAACCTACAATTTCGTTATTCACCGTAAAGGAAAATTCTTAATCATTGTCATAGGAAAAATAGTTTAATTATCATTCACAGGTAGTAACACCAATCTGATGTTATAGTCTGAGATCATTCTAGGTTAATTAATCATGTTAGAGCATCTAAAATGTTTTGATTTTTTAAAAGTTTTTGGATGACCAATGTTATGAACAAATTGAAAAATGGTGCTTAAACTTTAACACTTGCCAAATAGAATGAAAGGGTTGCTTATTTGTCTAAAATAGTTTATTGATTTCATTTGAGTGAATAACAGAGTCTTAAAGAATTACAACTTACTAAATATTGAAAAAAAATATTTAATTGGTTATAAGAAGGAATGCAGGTAAACAATGTTTTCCTACTCAAAGTAATGTATTAAATCTAATGCAGATAGGTGTGACAATTTATTGATATAGAGGAGATTATAATAACCAACAACTTTATAAACTAATGTATAATTATTGTGTATAACTTCATAGAAGATTTAAGATGGACTGATATTCAACTTGATCTTACCCATATTTCTCCATAAAGACTTAAATACATGAAGGAAAAAATAATGAAATGAACACATTAGAGAAAATCACAAGGAGACAAACTATTTGAGGAAAATTCATAATCCTTTCATTAATTTGAAGTAAATCTCTAGCTCGATTACAATTCTAATTTTAAAGATCATCCAATGGTTCAACCCTTAATAATTCGAAGGAAGAGTTATTTATACGAAATGAAATATCTTCTAGAGACACTTTTAACAAAATACGAAAATAGTACAAAACTATAGGAATCCTAAAACTTCTAAGTGCTGACACTATCTTTAAGGAATTTGTTGGTGATCTAGTCCCCAAAAGGCGTTGCCTAGCTATCTGTCAGTTGGTGATGAAAGTTACTCGATAATTTCACATAAGTGATCCCACCTATCTTCACTTGGTATGGAAATAATAACCAACTTCCTGTAGACTTCATCAACCTTAGTATACGTTTCAAAAGAAGGCTTATTAATAGAAAGTGTTTGATTTCATTCTTGATTATTAAATCAAAATCCAAAGCTTCTATGATTTCCTAACATGTAAGGTGAAACTTTATACCTACAAATTTAGCTTTATGAGTTGCATTTGCATAAAGTTTTTGACAATATTCCTCCAAAATGATCAACTTGACATTTGATGCCACTAATCCTGGCAATCCTCTTTGGTTGAGTAAGCTAAAATTGAAATTAAACCTTTGGAAAATAGTTTTAAAGGCTTGGAACTTAGTCTCCAATTGAGTCATGAGATTCCTTTTCTGCAAAACATTCTTAATCTCCAGAAAAGTTTTTGTTCTATCCAAAATCTAAATCTGTTCTAACTCGTCTCTAGTTTTTGAATTGAGAACTTTAATCATGTATGTGACCTCATTTGGTTTATCCTTAAGAAGTTCTCTAACTTCTTCAATAGTTGTCTGGTACCTATTTATGAGCTCTTCCTGTTAAAAAATAACCTGTATGGAGGGCCAAACTTTAGTTATAGCCTGACTGATGCCTACCCAAATGTTTTCCTTGTCTTAGGCCAAGGTCTAAAAAATTAATGACTCATTTTCCAACTCTTCTATCCTTATGGTCAATCCATGGGTCTTCTGCATCTCTTCAACATAAAGAATGTCATTTTTAATCTTCTGAGTCTCCAGATTCTTAAATTTCTTTTGAAGCCTTTCATTCTCTTGTCTCTAAAGAGACAACTCCTGTACAAATTTGTTTAAATATCCTACTGTTGATGTAGAATTTGCTGTTGTTGATGTCAATTCCCCTGCTATCCTTAACAATGTAATAGGTATAGTTGTAATTGGAGCTATGACTACTTGAGCATATTCTTATTTTTCTTTAAGAAATTTCTCAATTTTATGTTCCATTGTCTTTATCTATACATTTTTCTCAATGATCAACTTGAGCATTTCTTCTTTGTGCTGCTCACTTGGTGTAATCTCCTTGGTTCGAGGATCCTCTATAGAAGGTAATTTGAGCTGCTTCCTTAATGCTACAATGTCCTCATTCTTATTTTTAATAATGTCCTCTGTAACTTTAACATTAGTGGGATCATACCCAATTTTAATCAGTAAATATCCTAATTATTTTAACCTGTTATCCATTGCCAAGGAGGATATTTTTTCTATCCTTATTTCTAACTGTACATTTGAAAGAGTTGTCCCATGTTTTGATAATGCCATAGCAGTGTTAGTCATGGAAGAGAAAAGCATCTCACTAGACTGCCTATGCATGTCCATCTGGTCGATTGGATATATCTGGTTGGCATCAAAGGAAAATACATTCTTCTTATAATCTGAAGAAGCATTTGGAAAAGGCACTTGAGTTTTTAGGAATGTCATTCGTATTTTGCCTTTTTCACTGTCAAAAGATGTCAATAAACTGTGTTGTTAAGTTGATGTTTGTTTCTAAAAATAAGCATAGAAATTTACCTTCAGAGATTCATTCTTCTATTTAATTTCAAGGAAATTAGCAAAGATGTTTGGATCCTCTTTCTCATTTACTCCTACAGACTGGGTGATCTCTTAAAAATTCTATGAAACTGAAGAGGAAGATGGTGTAGTGATTACAATTTCTTGTGTCCCTGTAGAAACCTATGAATCGTCCAAATTGATGATTATAGGCTCTTTCTGACATTGAGTAGTAATAGTGCCTTTGGATTCAATCCTTGGTTTCTTCTAATAGATAATCAATTCCTGTTAACTTTTTGTTGAATATGAAGTTCTTCTCTTGGCTTGTTGTCATGCCTGCTTTGAGAAGTGGGAGTATGGATGGTAGAAGGAGGTAAAGTTTGTTCTTCTACCTCCTGAAATGTATTATCCTTCCACTGTTCTTCATTTTTGTACTTCTCAATCTATGGTCTTGGAGTATGATTGTAAGGTGTGGTTTTGAGCTCCACCCTTTAAATTGGAGATTATACTGAATGGGTCATAAGGCCTGGTGAAACTTGGTTGGAATCCCATCTGTTTAAAGATTGAATCTACTTAAATACCTACTGATATGGTATTGAAAATAAACGATCCTACTTGTGACTTGATTTTGAACTGATATTTCCTCTTCCCTGAAATGAAATGGAGTTCATCCATATTGATCATTTTCCTAATATATTCCAGAAAGAAAATTCTCTTTGGAACATATTTGGGAAATTTTTATGGAGCTAGTTGACAACTGTCCACCCTAATCTTTGTATAATTACGGTAAAGATACTAGTCCCCTGTCTTGGCTTGGTCAGTTGCAGGATCCTTTTGATTTTGGGATTGATCCTAGGCTCACTTTGGATGCTTAGAATCTTTGCAATTGGATGAATAAAATAGTCAATGAAGTTTGAAAACTTTAACTCAGTTGAGTTCCTCCTGATCAATGAAGTTCACTATTTGACTACTTGAATGACTTGTTGATCATCGTGCTTATGTAAAGTTATAGGCAACATGTCTCCTTATTGAAAAAGGATCATATGCATTAGTACGGAAGAATATTTAAATACTCCTTCATTAGTAATTTTCATTAGTTGTTCATGCATACTTTTAGCCAAAAATTGATTGTAATTATACATGAAAGGAGGTTTTTTTTCTTTGGAGAAAATGGATAGATAACGTAGGATAGATTCATCTACCCTTTGATCTGTTCGGTAATCTTACAAGAAATAAATGAAGTAAATTATGTGTTTATCTCTCTCAGAGAACATGGATGTTGGATATGGAGGGTTCTTTTTAGGAAGTTCAACATCTTTTTGAAGGAATACCTAAAAAAATTTAGCTCTTTGGGGGAAAGTGAGCTTATGGTATAGGTCCATTAAGACAACAGTGGAGAAAAAGCTAAGGGAGTTATTTCCATGGATAAGAAGCATCTTATTTTTTTTTTTTAATAGAATCGGTTACTTTTGTATTATAAAAACTCAAAAACATAGTTCTAGTACATAGATATCGGAGGTTTGGGCGGAGAGGATCAAAACCGGGTGCGCAGACCCATTTTCCTCGTTTCTGCCTCTATGATGATTGAAATTGAAGAGAAAACGGCTATATTGCCTAACAAACACACCACCTAACCGACAGAATTTACAGACCATAGATTTTAGGGAAGTTTCTGAGTGACCGAATCATCAGGAATGGGATCTCTCCTGGCACTAGCTTTAGTAGAGGCCTCAGCTTGATAGCTCTGAGTAAGGGCTCTGATCTGCTCTATGGCTTCCTCCAGATGACTACACCTTCCTTTCAGATTTTCAATTTCTTCCTTCTGCTTCTCCAATTTCTTCTGCTTTGATCTGCTATCAGCTTCATAATCTTCCTTCAGCTCATTGAAATGCTTAACAAATCTGTTGATCATGATTTTGTGAGTTTTGCACATGGTGCATTCTTTGCTGAAGAGCCTATCGAGATTGATTGTTGGCTCCTGATCGCTCGGCTGGCCCTGATGATCCGCCATTATACTGAGCTGGTTGAGAGGATCTGAAATGAAAGAGAAGGGGTGGAAATCGTGGAGAAGGGGAATATCGGGATGGGAAGCGATTTTACAGAGGAGGAAGAACAGGGGTGGAGGGATCGAAGAGCGCTGAGGATTGAGGAGGATGGCCTGCAATGAAGAACCAGGAGCCCTGCAACGAACAAGAAACAAAAGATCAGCTTTAAATAAATCCACAGAGCATAAACCATCAGTTACCAGGAGCGAGGGGCGGAGCTCTGGATCTCGATTTGAGTCGACAGCTTCAGAATGATGCCTTCGCTTGGAGAAATCGGAGAGGAGAGGCCTTGCAATGTCACGAACTGTGGAGAAGCTGAGGACCAGGTAGGAATAAATAGATACAGTGTGATTTTCCCGATGCTTAATCCAGTTCTGGGAGGATCTGTTCTTGGGAGGGGAGAGATCCTCTGAAACAATTTCGCTGTTTTCGAGGAGCCTGCTGAGGGGATGGGCACGGTCACGCATCCTGAGAATGGATGCGCTGATCAGAAGCTGATTCATGATGAGACAGAACTTGGAGATCAGAATCGGATCCTGAGGGCGGATAAGTCTCCTGTGGTACCATGTTGGGATTTCGAGGAGATTTGGGGGTGAGGAGGGAGATTTGGGAAAGGACCAGAACCACGGGAGGTGGTGCCTGAGGTGACTGATGTTCAGGGGTGAGGGTATGGGGGAGGCCTGCCTAGGGGATGGCTTTTTCATAAACTAAATCATTCTCCCTGACCTGGCCTGTCTGTCTGCCTGTGGCTTTATTGGCTTATTCATCTGCCTCCGTGTTGTTTCCTCTTAGAATGTGCTTGAAGGTGACTTCGCTGATACTCCTGATGTTTTCCATTACCCTACCTTTGATGCTGTTTAAGGCCAATTGCTTGAAATCTTTCCCTGAGGTCATGGCCGCTATGATGATTACAGAATCGCCCATGATTAGAAGGTTTTGGAGGCCGAGATTTCTAGCGATAGAGGTCCCCAAAAGGAGGTTGTATACCTCTGCCTTGTTGTTGGACATGGAGCCTAATCCCCATTCATATGTAACTATGGTTTTCCCTTGAGAGTCTTTAATGATTCCACTAGCACCAGCTTGACCAGGATTATTTTTTGATGCCCCATCAAAATGGAGGGTGGGTCTCCTTTGTTTTTGTATCCAGTTTTTTACTTCTTCCTTGGTTCCTCTCAACTTCCAGTCCAGGTTTCCTTTTCCTATGTTTAAATTATTTTGATTTCTTGTTTCATAATTGAATTTACTCATCCACTCTTTTACCCTTGCATCTGTCAATTCTGAGTCTGCCTGGATTATACCATTTGCTTCAATGGTCTCTGAGATGAGAGCAATCATTTTAGCCAGGGTGCCAGATATACTTGGTTTCTTGTTGTTGAATATGCACTTGTTTCTGGCGATCCATATCTGCCAGCAGAGATTTGAGGGAATATTGTTACACATCCTTTTAGCTAGGCTCTTGTTTTTGTTGGATTGGGGGAAACATTTCCCCCAGCTTTTCTGAAGGAGGGTGATCTGGTTGGGGAGGTCGCCTGAGATTAGAGGGCTGGTGATGAGGTTCCAGCAAGATCTAGCAAAGGGACACTCTATAAACAGATGGTTGCTACTTTCCTCCGCCTCCCTGCACATGCAGCAGATTGAGGGGCCATGAATGCCCTTCTTCTTGAGGTTTTCTGTTGTAAGAATTTTGCCATGAAGAAGGGTCCAATTGAAAAGTTTTACCTTTGGCAGGCATTCGATTCTCCAAGCTGCTTTGCGAAGTGGCCAGTTGTTTATTGGTGTGGCATTTTGGAGTGCTCTGTAGCCCTCTTTGACCGTGTAGCTGCCCCCGTTTGGGTCCCAAACAAACTTGTCATTTGACATTCTGTTTGTGGGGGTTGAGCCAATGAGAGAAGTCTTAAGATCGGCCCAGAGGTTCTTGAGATCATTGGGGAGGGAGAAAGATCTCCAACCTATCCAACAGTTCTGCTCCTAGAGAGAGATATCATAGAGAGTTTTGAGGTTTGCCTCCCTCATCCACCGTTGCAGGGGCCTGAAATTAGGGAGTGATCCCCTAGCCTCCAAGCCCATTATTCTATCCTCCCATATGCTGATATCTCTACCATTGCCCGGGGCTCTTGAGATATTGGATTTGATTTGAGGGAGAGTTTTTTTTATCAGCTTCCAAACAGGTGTGCACTGTCTATCGATGATGGTTTCTGAGAGGATATTGCTGTTGACCCCATTCAGGTATTTCCTCTTAATGACCTCTTTCCACCAAGCTCCTCTCTCACTGAGAATCCTCCAGATCAATTTGAAGCCCATAGCCATGTTTGCTAGCCTTGGAACTCTGATTCCGAGCCCTCCTTTTTGTAAGGGGAGAATGACCTTGCCCCACTTTACCAAGCTGAACTTTTTTGTGTCTTGCTTTCCTCCTTGCCACAAAAAGCTTCTGATTATCAGCTCCATGTACTTATGGATGCTTGCTGGAGCGAGAGTAGTGGCGAATTGATAGATTGGGAGGGCTGAAAGGATGGCCTTTATGAGAATTGTTCTGCCCGCTAGATTAAGCCAATACACTCCCCAACTCTATAGCTTCCCTCTCAATTTCTCAATTAGCTTGACCCAAATCTCAGTTTTGATTGATTCCTTGGCTAAAGGTAGCCCAAAGTACATAAAATGGGACCAATTCCTTTGGGAAGGGATCTCCATGATTAAAGAGATTCTCTGGATTATGTATCTTGGAAATTCCAAGTGTAGATCATGCACTTGTTGTTGCTTAGTTTACCTCCATAAGCTTGGAGAAAGAGATCCAAAGTTTTCTTCAACCTCCGGGCCATAAGGCTTGAGGCACCTCCGATTAACAGAGTGTCATCAGCAAAAAGGGAGTGGTTAATCCCCTTGGTTCCTTGAACTATATCGACCCCTGTTATTTCCTTTAGCCTGCGCTTATTCTCCAGATGCAAGCTTAGAGTTTCAGCCATGATAATATAGAGAAAGGGAGATAGCAGGCATCCTTGCCTCAGGCCTCTTGAACTTTTGAAGGCATTACATGGCCTACCATTAATGAGGGGAGCTTTCCAGTTGAAGGAAATGCATTCCATGACCCTACTGATGAAGAACTTTGAGATACCAAAATTCTTCAGAACAGCCTGAAGGAATGAATGGTTAACCCGATCAAAGTCGTTCGCCATGTCCAGTTTGATGATCATGCCCCTTTCCTTTCTAGATATACTGCTGTGGATTGCCTCCTGAATGAGGATGACATTATCCGTTATATGTCTCCTAGGGACGAAGCCTCCTTGGTTCTCAGAGGTGAGGGAGGGCAGAATTTTTTTAAGCCTATTTTCCAAGATCTTTGTGATTATTTTGTAGGAGACATTGCACAAGGATATAGGGCGGAATATATCAAAAGTTTGAGGGTTTGGATCTTTATGGATAAGAGTTAGGTGGGAGGATTTAATGTTGCTGCCCATTTTGCATTTTGTGAAGAAGTTTTTTGCCATTCTTATGTAATCCTTCTTGATAGTTTCCTAATGGGTTCTGTAAAATGCCGCTGTGAAACCATCAGGGCCTGGAGCCTTGTCCAAGGGCATGCTGTGAATTGACCATTCTATCTCCTCCGTCGTGACCTCCTTGACCAAATCTGCATTTTGGGCTTTTGAGATCTTGTTCTCAATTATATTGAGGAAATTCGGGTTTTCCAAGTAATGAGGGTCAGCTGTTAGAAGAGTTTGAAAATGTCTGGACGCTGCTTCCTTAATTTCTCTTGTTCAGTTAAGACTCTTCCCTCAACTATTATTCCTTCAATGTTATTCCCTGCTCGCCTTAGTTTGAGGTTGTTATGAAAAAAGAGGTATTTTTGTCTCCTGATTTGAGCCAAAGGCATCGAGATTTCTGCCTTTGCTCTTCCTCTTCCATCCGGTTCTATTTGTACAGCTCCTTATACAGTTCATTTTCTTTCATTTGTTCTTCTTCTATGTCTTGAACGCTTTCTTTTTCTTGTTTCCACTGTGCTAGTTTCATTTGGAGATCGGTTTTTTTTTCCCCTTCTCTATTGTGTATTGCGTTGCCCATTGCTTGATGGCTGTCCGGAGCAGCTTGAGCTTGGTTTCCCAAATGAAATGAGGGGAGCCCGAGATGTCTATTGCCAAGTGATCCTTTATCAAGTTTAAAAAGTCTTCGTTGTTGTCCCATGCTCTGTTGTACTTAAAGGGAATCGGTCCCATATTTTTCCCTTTGTCCAGATGCAATGCCACTGGTTTATGGTCTGAAATATAGCCTTGGATAATTGTGCTTTGTATCCTTGAGAAGTTAGCCACTATTCTCTCTTGTGCTAAGATATGATCCAGCCTCTCTTTTATGTTATTTTTGCCTGTTCTCTTATTTGACCATGTGAAACGCCCATTTTGGGGTGGGATATCAACTAGATTGTGGGCTTGGATGATTTCTTCTAATGCTTCTCTTGAGGGGTCTGCAAAGAAATTCCCTCCCATCTTCTCTTCCGCACTCCTTATTAGGTTCAAATCTCCTCCCAGGAAGATGTTCCTTCCCTGGGCAGTCATTAGATCTGAGGTGATTGACTCCCAGCAAGATGCTTTTTCTCTAAAGTGGGGGGGAGCGTAGACATTATATATTGTGTATTCCTCTGTCATGGTTATATTTTGCATATCTATTCTTGTCCACCATCTGTTCTGCCTGCAGTCTTTGAGTTTCCATTTGTTTTTGTCCCAAATTGTCCCTATTCCTCCTGAGGCTCCCACTGCGCTCAGTGCTGTTCCTTCATATTTTTTGCTTCTTTTCATGCTTTTTTGAAATTCTTGTTCAGTGATTTTGGTCTTCTGGAGTAGGAGGAAGTATGGTTGTTCGTATTTTAGGAGGTCCCGGACTGCATTAGCTTTTAGGGAGGAGCCCATCCCCCTACAATTCCAAGAGACCAAAATCATCATTTACTTTGTTTATTGTAGGCCCCGCTCTTCTCTTTCATCTTCTCTCCACTTCCCTTGGTCTTATCTAGATATGTATCCATTGGTTGTTGGGTCCCTGTGGCCATTTTTTTTGCAGCTGTTTCATCCCTTATCTCTTTGTTTGATTTCCTTCCCACTTTTCTGGGAGGGTCAATGGAGGTGATGTTTTCTTTCGACTTGTTCCTAGTTAGGATTCTTCCAACTATTGGGGGGGGGGGGCTCTGGGGGGG